>JACCIX010001042.1:0-67287 GCA_025506515.1 Flaveria trinervia
TATGTGTAATGAAACAATGTAATAATATATGATTTGTCTCTTGATGTTTACTTATATCTGACTCATATGCAAACTTATTATATAGGTTTGAAGTAGGTATATGATGATTCATGCTAATGGAGCATACTTATGGACCATACGCATGAATACATCATGCTAATGAACTAGTCGCACGACTGAACCAGACGACTGGATCAATCGTACGAGTGAGACATGAGATTGGCTTAGTCGCACGACTGACCGTCAGTCGTGCGTATGAATCAGTCGCACGAATGAACCATGCTAATGGTTCAGTCGCACTAATGAAGATTGCAAACCTATAAATACCACCTAATTATTGGAAAAACATAACAATTAAAAGACTTTTGACACATACTCATAACCTAGCCCTCCAGAGCGTCCAGAAAGCCTATTCGAAGTTCATAGTTCGCATCTGATCTTCTTCTACACGTTCATAACGTTTCTTTAATTGTTAGATTGATCGGGATTGCGTTCTAACTGATTGGGTCACCAATCAAATAGGATTTCACACTATTTGATCTGGTTTCACTCATTATCAGTTACTACTATGTACATACACAGTCCCTAACAAGTGGTATCAGAGCCTTAGCTCTTGCTTTTGCATGTGATTAGATTAGTTTCGGTGTAAAAATCACGTTTTTCGTTCAAAGGAGTCACCTTTTGAGTAAAACAGTGTTTTTGACGTCTCTAGGTCTCAAAGTTTACGTTTTTCGGCATACGACAGATTAGGGTTCTTGAAAAATCATGTTCATGTGTCAAAGTGTCAAAAAACTTTGATTTTGCAAAAATAGCACCCTTGAGTAGCATGATTGGCTCAATCGTACGACTGAACTCAATCACACACCCCATTCGCACGATTGAACTCGGTCGCTCACTCATTCGTACCACTAAACAACCCCATTCGCTTGTCTCCAATCGCACACTCCATACGTACGACTGAATCCAATTACACGATTAAATTCATTCGCACCTTTCAATCGCACGATTGACTCATCCGCATTTGTCCAATCGCACAAGTAACACATCCGCATTTGTCCATTTGCACAAGTGAGCTAGTATAGTTTTAAAGTTCAAAGTTTATAGAGATGGAAGATCAGTTCTCTGCTTTTACTGCCGGAAGGGACTCTCGCATCCAGAACCTTCTACTTCTGGAAAATGAAATTGCGATCACAATAAACAACCAAAACTTATAACTTTAGATGATTACGCACAATGGAAACAACGGTTCGAGATCTATATAAATGGAGTTGATCCTAATGTTTGGGAATCCATTAAGACAGGTTATAGTAGGCCAGTTGGTGCTGATGGTGTTAAGCTAACTTTGGTAGGTATGACTAACAGTCAGAAAGCTAAGTACAATGCTGAAAAGAAGGTGTATACTCTGTTGACTCAGGAAGAGAAGAATAAAGAGAAAGAAAAGAAGGAAAAGAAATAAAACCCAAGTCTAGGGGTAAAAAGTGTCCAAAAGGACAAAATGTTGAAAAGTGGGTGTAAAAGGTGGTATGGCCGCCCATATGTCACATACACCTCTGATTTTTGGGTTTTAGAGAGAGAAAGAGCAGCAAGTTCTCGGTTTTGAAGGAAGAACAAGAAAGAGTTCGAATTCAAGGTAAGATTTCATGCTTCTATGGGGTTCTTGAGTAATCTTATCCTTGGGTTTATGCTTATGTGTGTTTGTATGTCTTTGGGGTATGTTTTTAGTGGGTTTCTAGTAGTTGAATTCAATTTGCAAACAAGTTTGGAGGAAGCCATACTCAGAAACTACAAAGGTGAGTTCTAGGACCCCTTTTTTACTGGTTTTTAACTGATTTTGGGGCTGGAAATGCATGAATGTATGTTTTATATAGTTGGGTTTCGGACCCGTATGCTTGAATGTGTGTATGATGATGTTATGATGTGACGTGTGACTATGTTCATGCTTGATGATGTATGACTGCATTTCTAAGGCTTAGAGGGTAAGAATTAAGCTTAGAACATGATGAATGTGCATGGAAATTGAATCTAATGTTTTAGACCCATTTGGTAAGTTTTTAAACCTGTTTAAGTGTGTGGAAGCAAATGCGGATGAAAAGGGTTAATGCGGATGAGCAATAACCAATGGGTAGGTCAATGCGGATGAGCACTGGCTAAGTGCAGGAAATGCGGATGAGCATTTGACTGTGTATGAAAATACGGATAAGCAAGTAAGTAAATGCAGATGAAGTGAGTCAATACGGATGAGCATTTGACTATGTATGGAAATGCGGATGGGCAAAGCAAGTCAATGTGGATGAATTGAGTCAATGCGGATAAGCATTTGACTAAGTATGGAAATGCGGAGGAGTTAGGCTAATGCGGATGACAAATGCTGATGGAGTAAAGTAAATGTGGATGAAGTAAATCCAATGCGAATGGACTATAGCAAATGCGGATGAACTGTAGGAAATGCGGATGACCATAGGAAATATGGATGAACACTTAGAAAAAATTTTGACTTATTGGGAAAAAGAGGTAATGTAGGCTTTGACCTAGGAGATTCCTGGGGGTTATGAATGTTGACTTATGGGGTCATAGAGGGTATGATGGGCATGTAATGATGTGTGCTTATAATGATGATGATGATGATGATGATGATGATGATGCATGGTTATGCATGATGTATGTTATGTATGTATGATGATGATGTATGAATGATATGTTTATGTTCCTTGTGATGATGTATGATTATCTTTCCTATGGCTTTACGTGTTATGATAATGAATGAATGAACGAAGTATTATGTAATGTAAAGTGAAAGATAATGAAAGAGGAACATGATGAATGAAAGCATACATTAATGAATGAATGTAAGAAAGCCTTGCAAGCAAATGTATGGAGGTTCACACCCAATGAAGGGTGTTAGCTCAACTATGTGCGGGTTAGCTACCCCAGAAAGATGCACACTAGAGCCTAATTATTGTGATTGACCATACGTATGGGATCCTTGCCGCTTACCCCAGGTACTAGAGTCAGCTTCGTGCATAATGTTCGGGGTCTATGAGAGACCTCAGGCCCAGTTACCCGCTTCGTGCACAATGTTCGGGGTATAGCATATGGCATTGATCCGGAATGAAAGGGAAATGATGAATGGTGAATGTACTTGCTCTAGGTACTGGTGTCAGCTTCGTGCATAATGTTCGGGATCTATGAGAGACCTCAGGCCCATTTACTCGCTTCGTGCACAATGTTCGGGGCAATGTACATGTCACTAGAAGTAATGATGAATGAATGAAAGTATGAAAGAAAGAATGATGAAGATAATAATGATATTATCTGTATGTACGTACAATGTATGATCACGAACCAATGTAAAGTATAACATGATTTTTAAAGAAAGGATGGTTTTATGATAGAAAAGTATGTTTTGCTATAAAACTAGAACACACTCAGCAACACTGACTTTTATGCATTTTCCAGTTGACAGGTGAGCAATGTTGAGGATGGCACGTGGCGGCTGCTCAGCTCTTTTGGAGGCCATCCATTTGTTTAAAACTTTTGTGATGTAATACAACAATGTAATTTTGTAACCAACAAACGATGCATTATTTTGCAAACATTTTTATGATGAAATGAAATGCCATTTGTTTTATGTTTCTGCTGCAATGTTTTGATGATCGAATGCAAAGTATATGTTTTATGTACGATGAATTACCAGCTGTGAGCGTCCCGGGAACGGGGCCTTACAATCTTTCAACTGTTCTCTAAGAACAAACAAGCGAAAAAGTTATGGGAGGCTTTGGAGAAAAGGTATGATGGGAAGGCAACGTTAAAGGCTTTGAAGGCAAAGGCTCTCAAGAAGGAGTTTGACAACTTCTCCTCAATAAGGAAAGAAAGCTTGGATGCTATTATCGACATATTCTACCATGTGATGAGTGAGCTGCACACTCATGGGGTAACAACGTCTATGGAAGATAAAGTGTCAAGTTTTGTAGATGGTTTGACGGAGAAATGGGACTCGTTTGTGTCTAATCTGAGACATAACAATATTCTTGCAAAGTGAGACATAAATGATTTCATACTGAAGTTAACAGAGGAGGAACTAAGAATGAAGTATAAGTCACAGAAAGGATCCTAGGACTAGAATCCTTCACTTTATAACTCATCTCCCACTCCAACCAGCTCAAGAGCACCACTTCAAACTGCCTTTGTGTCTAGTTCAACAGCTCCTTCCCAAACCACAGCTTCACGACAAGAAACGTCAGGGTCATCCACTACCCAATATATAGTGCCTGAAGCCAATACTACAAAGTTGAAGATCGAGAATCTCGGAAATATCACAGTGGAAGTTGCAAAGGAGCACATGGATCTTCTAGCAGCTGTGTCCATTCCTATGATGGTCTAGTTGCAGGGAAGATTGGAAATTTCCATCTAGCAGATGAAGATTACGAGCAAGTGGATGAAAATGAACTAGAGAGAATGGATATCATGTGGCTCTAGCGAGTGCTGTCAGAAGGGAAAAAAAGTTTGTGAAAAAGACAGGACAAAATTTAGTAGCCACAAAAGACACACTGTTTGGCTTTGACAAAATGAAAGTCACCTGCATTAATTGTGGTGAAGAGGGCATTTCAAACGCGAATGTGTAATGCCCAAGAAAACAGGTAACAGAAATACATTCTCAACCTTCAACCGTCAAGACAGACCCACGAGTGGAGCTACATCTTCAAGCAAAGAGACAAAGGCCTTGACTACTCAAGGTGACTAAGGGTAGGATTGGACCTTCAGTTTTGTGTCTCCGGGTGAACCAAACATTGCCCGTGTCGAGGGATTGGATTATGGCTCTACAAGTGAAGGTGAAATCACAGTTGAACAAGTAATGTCAGATAATAAAAAAAGCTATGAATGTGGTAAATCACCTGATTGAAGAAGAACTTAGAACGACATGTTCAGAATCTCGAGCATCCGAAAAGTCTAACTCTGCATTGATGTCTGATTCAACTCATTCTTCACAGGTAAGTACGAAAGACCAACTTCTTGAAAATCATGCTTGTATTGAATGTAACAAATTTAGAGAAAGCATTTATTTGAAATTTACTAGGTTATTTGACCCTAATGATTGCTTAGTAAATGATTTACAACTGTGCATAGAAGCTAATTGTGTTTTGATACAAAATGAGAGCAGTTAGAAAGAAAAAATAGAACTTTTAGGTAAACAACTAAGGAAAACCGAGGTTGTTGCTTTTAGTCAAGCTAATGATATAAAGTTTTACTTCAATTCTTTGGAAGAAAAAAAGAAAGAAAAAATAGTTCTAGAAGTCGAAGAAAATTTTTTAAAACAAAAACTGCACAGTTGGACCAGTTCTTCTCACATAGTTAAACACTTAGTGAAAGAACGAAATAACAAGGAAGGGTTGGGTTAAAAAGTAGTTCCACCACCTCATGAGATCATGTTAAATACAAAATGAAGACCTGTAAATAACAACCCAATTAAGGGTCATGTGGTGTCCACTCCTCTGGTTAGTGATCCTGATTCCACGGGTAAACCGGTGAAATCTGTCACTAAACAGAAGGAGGCTACTTTGAAATCAAATGATAATATGCCCGTTGAGAATTAAATGATGCATTCAAAAGGGTTATATAAGGTCAGGTTCACCAAAGCCTATTTTAGAACCCAAACTGACTAAACCAGTTAACCACACACGTGTTAGTCATCAAAGTCCAAGCAAAGGGCATGTTAAAAATGTTCAAAACGTCAAATCAATTAATTTTCTTAATAAAAGTGATACATCTAAACGAGAATTGACTAATTCCAACGAAACACATGTCACACCTGTATCACACTCAACCCCACATAAACAGTTTCCTCAACACGTATAAGGGAGATCCTTCTACAGTTGTGGAAAGAGAGGACACGTTTCTTCTGACTGTCCTTATTATCAGACTCCCAAATAGAAAATGGAACTTTATGATACAAAACAAGTTGTTCGAAAAGGAGTTCTATTACTCTACCAAAAAGAATTAATGAACCAAAAGTTCAAACTGTAAGCCAGTCGTCTGTTATCACAAAGAGGTCTTACATAAAACTGGCTTATGGAAAGAAAAGTCAAGTCCATTGTCTAATAATGAGAACAATAAGAAGAATGATATGCCCTCACCCTCAAATGGATAGTGGGTTGAGTTTATGATATGTGATTCCTCCGGGTCACCCAAGCCAGATAAGGCTTGGGTCCCAAATCTAAACTGATCATTTCCTCTGAATGTGCAGGGTGTCCGATACAGTGCTATCACAAATGCCTGCATTATTGATAGTGGGGCGTCCAGGCACATGACTGGGAACTTGTCTCTCCTTTTCCATGTCAAACAAATTAAAGGGGGACATGTATCATTTGCTGGAAATAAAGGAGGATGCATCACCGCTCAAGGTGAAGTGGGAAACTAGAAAGTCAAGTTTGATAAGGTCAACTACGTTCAACAAATACAGAATAACTTGCTTTCAGTATCCCAAATATGTGACAAAGGATTCAAAGTTGTTTTTGACAACAAGAAGTGCTACCTATTGAAGAAGGATTACATTATCCCGAAGGACCAAATCTTAATGTCAGCTTCAAGATATAATGAATTATATGTCTTGGATCTATCAAAAGCCTCCATAACTAATCAACAAGTTCAATGCTTCTTGTCAAAGCCAACAGAGATGGACTCAATCTCTTGGCATAGGAGAATGGGACACATCAATCCATGGAGGATGAATCATCTGATCCAGAATGATTTAGTGAATGGAGTAAATGTCAAGAATTTTCAAGTTCTATATTTTTGTGTAGCATGTAAGAAAGGTAAACAAACCAATAAGTCACACAAGGTAAAAAAAAAGTAAATTCCATTGACTTGCCTCTCGAACAACTACACATGGATCTGTTTGGTCCTATCAGCACCAAAAGCATCACTGGTGATTTGTACTGTTATGTAGTCACTGATGATTACTCAAGATTCTCTTGGGTAATGTTTCTGAAATCCAAAGCAGAGACATTTGAATCTTTCAAACAGCTGGTAACTACATTGAATCACTCTACAAGCTGAAAGTGAGACATATTCAATTAGACAATGGCATGGAGTTCAAGAACCCGTGGATGGAGGCATTCTGCAATGGGAAAGGAATGGTACACGAGTTCATATCTGCCTACACTCCACAAATGAATGGAGTTGCTGAACAAAAGAACAGGAGCTTGATAGAGACAACAAGAATGATGCTTGCCGACTCGAAATTGCCCATCCAATTTGAGAACGAGGCAGTAGCAATGCATGTTACACCCTCAATCAAGTCTTGGTGGTCAAACGTCAAGGTAAAACATGTTATGAGTTGATCCAGCGACGTAAACCTAATCTGGTGTACCTTGAACCATTTGGCCCACCATGTACACTGCTGAAGAAAACTCAATCAGGGAAGTTCAGTGAGAAGGATGAAGAAGGGATTTTTCTAGGACACAATATACCAAACAAGAGAGTTTATAACAACTCAACGGGTCAAGTAGAAGTGTGTTGCAATGTTGACGTTCAGAGATACAATACCCCCCTATTGTATAGGGTCCCTCATTCTTCTTCGACTATGATGGATTCATTAAGTCCTTCAACATCCCTTCCTAATGATGTGTTATTGACCATAATGATGTACGATGTCTTAAAAACACCATCAGGAGACTCGATAACATCAGTTTCACAAGGTGAATCTTTGAGTCCTTTAAGGGGAGCACTTGAGGTCAGCGACTCCTCTTATGATGATGAAGAAGTTGAGACTAATCAGGTGGATCAGGAGGAACATGTTCCTGCTACTGAAAGTACACAAGCATGAGATGTTGATGCCTCCGACACTTCGGAACCTCACACTCCAACGGCTACAGATACTGAACCGAGAATTGAAAATGTGGATGAGGAAGTAGTTGTTCCCACCACTCCCGGATCTAGGCTACATGTTTATCATCCTCTATAGAACGTCATAGGGATGTCCAATCAAGAGTACATATAGGAAATCAGTTATACTCAGCTGATTATGCCCCAGTCATGGAAAAAGGCTATCTTCACGACGTCACTTATCAATGTTTTGTGTCTTAATTTGAACCAAAATATGTATCTGAAGCCTTAAACAATGAGGTATGGGTTAGTGCCATGCAAGAAGCACTCCTTCAATTCAAGAAGCTAGGAGTATGGACACTGGTGGATAGACCAAAAGGTGCTAAAGTGATTGGCACTACATGGGTTTTGAAGTGCAAGAAAGATGACCAAGGGGTTATAATTAGAAAAAGGCTCGACTTGTGGTTCAAGGTTTTAGACAAGTTGAAGGCATTGATTACAATGAAGTGTTTGCACATGTGGCTAGAATGGAAGCAATCTGTATCTTCCTAGCCTATGCATCCTGTTGGTTTCTTTGTGCCGAAGACACATAGAACATTGATGTGGTTAATACGTCACGATCCAAGTCGGGTCATACCCAATAAAAATCTTAGCAAATACCAACATGTATTTCAATTGATGATATGATCATACAATTAAATCATTACACCAATTTAGATAACGGGTTTTCTAAATAAATTGTATGTGAGAAATAACAACTTATATAGATATTTTGTTCATGGATATTATTTATAATGTTATTTAAGTTGGTTAAATAACATCAAATAATAATAGTGTGTTTATGTTTTATAATCAAGAGGTTAATTATACAACTTATAATGTAACTAGTTATTTATTTAGTGGGTGTTTTAAATGGGGGAAACTTATTTTTAAAGATGGTTTCGGCCGCCCTCAAGGGCATGACAAGTCTTTGTTGCCTTTGAAAATCGCAACCACTTATGACTAGACACACTCTCCCATTTTCTTCTTCTCTCTCATACATGCAAGTGTAGTTTTTTCTCTCATCTTAGAAGAAAGACAAGGCTGAAAAGGGGGTGTTTTAGCAGCCTATTCTTGCGATTTGTTGTGGAAATCCTAGCTACAAAGGTGTTTTTGCTATAGAGCTTGGGGTATGCAAACTTGAGAGGACCTGCATTGGTGCCTTAGTCGTTTCTTGGAACATATCCTCCTTAATCTCGACTCTTTCTCTGCTAAAAAAGGTAGTTTATGGCAGCCTCTTTATGGCTGTCCATAATGTTTTGTTTTGTGTTTACATAGCTAGTCTTATTCACATATAAAAGGTCCTTTGTTCTTGGGTTTGTTTGTAACTTTAAATATCTAGATGAAATCCGAAATTTCAGTTTACAAACCATGTTATAAAGCTTGTTTCCACTGCGTTTTCACAAAGTTTAAATGGTTAAACTATGTATCTTGTTCTAAGAAACCCCAACACATCCTACATGAAGATTAATGTTTATCAACTAGATGTCAAGAGTGCATTCCTTCATTATGAAATCCGTGAGACATGTATGTCAGTCAACTCGAAGGATTTGCGGATCCTTACCATCGGGACAGACATTACAAGCTAGATAAGGCTCTCTACGGGCTCCATCAAGCCCCTAAAGTTTGGTATGAGAAACTCTCAACTGATCTGGAAAAAACATGGTTTTTTGCAGAGGAGTTATTGACTATACACTGTTCATCAAAGAAAAGGATGGCGACTTACTGCTGTTACAGATTTATGTTGATGACATAATCTTTGATTCAAAAAATGAATAGTTATGTAAAGAATTTGAATCTGTCATGAAAGCAGAATTTGAGATGAGTGCAATGGGGGAGATGAAGTTCTTCCTAGGATTATAGGTGGATCAGACACCAAAAGAAATCTTCATGGATTAGACTAAATATGTAGGGGACATCCTCAGTCGGTTTGACATGGAGAATGCTTCAGCTGCTGGAACTCCACTTTCCACGAACCACGATGTGGCACCCGCCGAAAATGGTGATGTGGTTAATGCTACAATGTATAGAGGAACGATCGAATCCCTTTTGTATCTCACAGCGTCTCGTCCTGATATCATGTATGCGACGTGTCTTTGTTCCAGATATCAGGCAAAACCGAAAGTCAACCATCTCATAGGTGTTAAAAGGGTTTTCCGTTATCTGAAGGGTACTCCAACACTAAGGTTGTGGTATCCTAATGACGATGATTTTGAGCTTATAGAGTATAGTGACTCGGATTATGGTGGTTGCAAAATGAATTAAAAGTCCACATCTGTAGGATGTCAGTTCTTTGGTAGACAGTTAGTCACCTCGAAGTGTAAGAAGCAGACCTCCGTTGCTTTGACAACATATGAAGCTGAATACGTTGCTGCTGCAAGTTGCTATTCACAAATGATCTGGATTCAACAGCAAATGCACGACTACGGTTTGCAGTTTTCTAACACTATAATCTATCTTGATAATTTTGCTGCTATAGCCGTAAAAAAAATCCAGTTCAACATCCTAAAACTAAACACATCGGTATTAAGTATCACTTTATACGTGACTGTTTTGAAAAGCGGTTAATCGATGTGTTTAAAATAAATATGGACTTTTAGCGCGCCGACCTCTACACAAAAGTATTTGATAAACCGAGGTTTTTATATCTATTAGAGGTTAATGGTGTGAAAAAAAGTGATGTGATTTCAGAGGAAGAAAATGCCTAGTCTGACATTTTTTATTTTTATTTTTATTTTATTTTTCTGTTTATTAAAAATCCAAAAACACAAAAATATTCTTGGTTTTAGAATTTTAGGGGGAGAATAGGTTAGATTAGTATTAAATTAGTTACTTTGTTTAATTACTTAAAAAACGAGGGAGAATGACAACTTAGCTAAAAGGAACGTAATCAAATTTGTGACACTGATTTAACGTTTGTGGACAATGATAGTACACAAGGAGCAGATTTTTTGGGACTTCAAAAGAGTTTAACTGTTAGAATGTAAAATTCAAAGTATAAGTCTAAAGAGTCTAAGCAAAATAAAAGGAAATATGATAGTAAAACTAGTAGGCTACCAAGGTAACATAGAGAAAGTAGACCTAGAGGTTTCCAGTTTATTATATGATGTGTCGGAAGATTCAACACAATAGATGAGTAGGCCTTATTGGTGGTTTAAAATTCAAACTAAGTTGTTCAACTCGCTGTGGGTTCCCATCTTATCCTTGGTTAACACAATCAACGCAGTTCCAATAAGGGGTGAAGAGAAAAATAAACGCCACACATGTGTGCGGACGACCATAAAAAATGAGCAAAGCACATGGAAAAATGCAAAATGCAATCAAGCTAATAACTTATGTTGTTGGTGTTTATGTGCAAAAAGAAAATAAATGCTCTAACAAGAAGATAGGTTGTGTGCCTCTCTAGTGTGCGGTGGCACGGACCTGAGGATAAGCATAACCTAAATATTCTTGAATTCATTGTTGTTTGCCCATCTCTGTTGTGCGATGGCACTGACCTGAGTCTTGGAATCTCTTTGAAAGCTCTTAGAATAGTTTCTTCTTGAAATATACCCGTAGGCTGCTCAAAACTTTTCTGAGGAATGTTGATTATCATATAAGCGTGGGATCCACAAATGCTTGTTGAAATAATTAAACCTTAACTCATCACCAATGTGTGTCAAAAATCTGTGTATGGATTTAAGTGGACAAGTATACTGACAATCATTGTGAGCTATAGTTCTTGAAAGTCAAAATCATTATGTGCATCTTGTAGCTCTACTATGATTTCCTAAAATTGCTATTGACTCCCGGTCAAAACAAGAATCTAGCATCAAAATAGTTTATTAAAGTGTCCGAAATGATTCTGTATACATGTATGATTCCATAATAAGTTGAATCAGAACTGATAAAATAGACTTGAAGCTGTGCTGTCCAAGAAGTAAAATCAGTTAGAAGTACTCCAATCAAAAATACAAAATATATCTTGTTTTGTTTTTTTTATTTCGAGTTATTTTATTTAACTTTTAGTTATTTGGTAGGTAAAATTCGAACTATACATCTTGATTCAATCTGTGAATCACTCACTAAAAGGGGTCACGTTTGAGGTGACCAATAGGGTTTTAAGTTAAAAGGATCACATCTGAGGTGATCAACAGTTTTTCAAGTTAAAAAGATCATGTCTATGATGATCAATGGTCATAACATCTTACCAATAGTTAACCGGTTAAATGGTTGAAAGTGCATGAGGTCAACTCATAAGTCTGAGTCATTCGCATGACTAGACCATAAGTATGAACCAATCGCTCGATTGAATCATGAGTGTGAGCAAATCGAACGATTGAACCATACGTATGGACCAGATTTATGATCGGACCATAAGCATTGATCAATCCATGCGATTTGCTCACCAGAATGAACCTATCGCATGAATGGAGGTGACCGACTGAGTCAGTCACAGGACTGAACACCAGTCGCATGAATGGATGTGACCGACTGAGCAAGTCGTACGAATGAGTCCCAGTCGCGCAAATCAAGCATGCGAATAGGTCTAGTCGGATGACTGAAGGTAAACTCAGTATAAATAGAGAGGAGTCGGTCGCACATTTTCAGCACCCCTAAATCGCTCTCAAGTCGCAAGAAAGCAAAGTTACTTTGCCCAAATCTCATTTCAGTGATTTAGCATCTTGTTTGTGACTCTAATAATTACTCTTTGTATCTACAGGTAATGTGAGACGAAAATCGACGTCAATGTTCGGTTTAATCAAGCCCTAGTGACCTAAATTAGTAAAAACAAGAACCGGGACAAAGTTTTCAAAATAAACCACTAAAATGGACTAATCGTTAACTTAAAGAGTATTAGGTGTTATTTTGAGCGTTTGCAAGTCTAATGAGCCTAACCATAACGTTTAACATCAAGTATAGACCATGAACTGATTTCCAAGTGTCGAAAAGAGACTTATGCGAATGGACATGCTGATGAACTTCAATCGCACGTTTGAGCTGGGCGTCTAAATCACTCGCACGTATGAACAATGTGAATGAGTTCTGTCGCACGACTGGGTCAACCACATGGGACAGTATACAACTAAACCCAGTTGTAGGCTCAATCGTAAGACCGAGCTCAATCGCACGACTAAGACTCAGTTGCATTATCCATTTGCATGATTGAACAAACTAATTCAAGCTCATTAAAATTCAAATGTCATCCATTTACACAAATTCTAACATATATGTATCTTGTGTTACAGAAACATGACTAGTAGATGGACTATGAGCACGAAGCACAACCTTTGTGCTCATCTTGACATCACAACCCAGAACGCTTCTGCATTCACGGGGATTATTGCCTTTTTACGGAGATCAAGGATCTTCAAGGCCATCTCTACACCGTGCACACCATATAGATCGATTTAGCAGGCTTTCTGGGAAAGCACTGTAGTAGACAGGTCCGTAGAGCCTCATCGTATTCGGAGTTCTATTTTTGGTGAGGAGATTGAGATCAGCGAGGATGATCTGAGGAGGGTTTTAAAGTTTGGCGAAGATGGTGACTGCCCAACCTGGATCCCCTAACGGTTTGGGGATGCTTTCTTCGGATCAAGTACGCTAGGGACATAATGTAGGTTTGCTTAACACAAGCAATCTGTTCCCCCAGTTCAAGTACTTGGCCCATGTGCTCCTCAAGTGCATAGGCTCAAGAAAAGGAGGGTTTGATGAGATGTCTAATCAAATCCATAATGCTTACATTTAGCTATGGTACTGAACCATCCGTTCAGTTTCTCTCGGATGATCTTCATGTATATGGTAGAGAATATAAAGGCCAAGGGCATGGAAGGGTTCTGCATGTACTCTCGTTTCCTGTAGATGATTATTGACCAGAAGCTTCCTTTGCTGCCAAAGGAGAGAGATAATGCTGTCACTCTTAAGATTATGGATGATACTATGCTTCGTAGGATGAAGGTGTACCAGGGCAAGCAGGTGAAGCCCCCGGTGAGGAGATTGTTTGGGCATCTGGCCCGGGAAGACTATTTGGCACCAGCTGGCAAGAAGTGGCATCATGATGACAGTGATTTAGACACTGAGCCCATAGTTTTTCCCACTAACGATGATGATGACGATGACAATAAAGATGGTGGAGATACTGGCCCCACTCCATCTAGGGCCACTGCCATTGATATATCATCTCCACCATCCACTCAGGGTGGAACTGAGAGGGTTACGTTCCATCAAGACTTTCTGCTAGATGAGGAGGAAGAGTCAGATGAGGAGCCGCTAGTAAGGACAGTGGGTAGTAAGGTTGTTGCCCCTGAGAGAGGGATTGCGACAGTTGGTGGACACCAGGGTGAGTCCAGTGATACTGCTACTGCTACTACTGATCCATCATACATCCCTAACTATCCCATCAGCCCAGGGGGAGCATCCTCTTCTAAGGGCTCGAGGAAGAAGCGGATGGCTCTGCCCCATGGCATGAAGAGCAAGAGGAGGAGGAATACCCTGATTACAACCACATCCACCACCTCTACCACAGCTACCACCCCCACTACCACACCCTCTACCATCACTACCACACCCTCTACCACCACTACCACACCCCTACCACCACTATCACACCTCCTACCACCACTACCACAGCCACCCCTTCACCATCCACTCCCATTCCACCTTCCATATTCACCACATCCACCACCACTACCACCACCCAATGAGCCGAGACTTCTACTCAAGTCCCAATGAGCCATGGACCCACTCTATCCTCTTTCGGGGTAGAGGAAAAACTAGCCAACCTCACCCGATGGTGCTAAAGCTGCTTGCAGCCGATGAGCAAATAGCTGCATAGCTCAACCAGCTTATGGAGCTCATGCTACTCAGGCTGAGCATATTACACAACTGCAGGAATAGAATGCACATTCTGTTTTGAGGATAGAGGAGCTAGAGAGAAAGAACAAGAAGATCATGCTCAGGCTTAAAGGATCCAAAGATGAGCCTTAAAGATCAAGGAAGGAGATGATGATGATGATTCTGGTGAAGAAGATGAGGGTGATGATGAAGGATAGAATGCAAAGAAGAAAGGGTATGATAATGACGAAAAAGGTGATGCTACTGCATCAGCTTCTACATAGGGTCAAGAAAGGCGTTCTAAGAGAGCTCAAGATCAAGGACCCTCGTCTTCAGCTTCTCCAGCTGAAAAATTGACCGATCAAGATAAAAGTAAAGATTAGATGTTTTGTATTTAGAAAACTTTTGTACTTGATTAGTATATTATGTTAATGTAATTTATGATTATCTATGTTTAAATGTCTTGATTAATGACTAATGATTGATGTGTTAAATGTTTAAATCAAGCAGATAACACTTCACAGCAAGATGAATATGATATTGCTCCCCTTCAGCAAATCAAGTCTCAATTCAACATGATTCATGATTTGCAAGGGATCACCAGAAGGTCAGTGAGCTACACTCCTGACGAAGGAGAAATTATACATGATCTGACCGATGAGCAACTTGCTGAGATGTTTGGTCTGAATCCTGACGAGCTTGTCAAAGACGCTCCAAAGGTCGATGTTATGAGTGATGATGAGCTGAACCATGTTGATGAAATAGAGATAGAGGATGCCATGTCTCATCATTATCTAGAGTACATTGACCCAGAAGGAAATGTGATCCCCAACTTAGGTGACACTCTCAGCAGTGCTACATTTGAAAAACTGGATGAAATGGAGAAAGAAAAGGATAAGGATGAAAGCCATGCCCAAGCCTCGGATGCAGATGTTGATATAAAGAAGGCTGAATGGGCAGCTTGTTTTGCTGAAATAAGAGCCCAACGCATAACTCAAAAGCAAAATGCCTACACCAAACTCTACAAGGTAAAGAAACATCTAAACGTGCCTAGCAAGATTATAGCGTGGGTATATTTTGAGGACTTAAACGTTTATGTAGTAAAAAGGGAGAAGGGAATAGAGTACTTCAGGTATCCTCATGATCTGAAGACTCTCCTAGGCTTTAAGCTCAATCAACTGGCATGCTTAATTCTGATGTATGCAGATTCCAGAAAGATGTTAGGTTGGTTTGAGTCTGCATTAAAGAAGAAATACCACACGAGATGGGTAAACATCAGACCTTAACAACCGAAGAGGTACATCCGTAGGTCTAAAGTGGATCCCATATCTGGAAAGCCTAAAGTAGTGTTGAAATGGAGTCCCCCGCACACGGTGTCGAAGATTCCCTTCGGGCCATGCCTTAGGACTTCACTCCACATTTCAATGGTGGTATTATGACTGGAGGATAGGTGAAACGGTCATAGTTATAAATAGAGCGGGCAAAATGGAAACTATCAGGGTATTTGACCTAATGTGGCTTACTAACTAGTCAGCTGACGATGTCTACACTTTGTACAAGTGGCCACAGTTCTATGATGAGCAGGATATTGTACAATCTTAATTCTAGAATGTGATACAGCTCTGCTTTGTGTTTGAAATACATCCAGGAGTCACAAGAGAGGAGAAGTACAAGAGGTTTGAGGAGCTTATGAAAAATGTCAGACGTTAGGGTGAACTAGGTCTAAGGGGGAGTTTGTTGATACATATGTCCCTAGTTTATATGCTTAATGTAAAAGCCTATCATGGCTTACATATGTGTAATGAAACAATGTAATAATATATGATTTGTGTCTTGATGTTTACTTATATCTAAGTCATATATAAACTTATTATCTAGGTTTGAAGTAGTTATATGATGATTCATGCTAATGGCTATACTTATGTACCATACGCATGAATAAATCATGCTAATGAACCAGTCGCACGACTGAACCAGACGACTGGATCAGTTGTACAAGTGAGACATGAGATTGGCTCAGTCGCCTGACCGAACCTTCAGTCGTGCGTATGAATCAGTCGATGGGTCAGTCGCATGACTAAACCATGCTAACGGTTCAGTTGCACGAATGAAGACTGCAAACCTATAAATACCACCTAATTCGTGGAAAAACATAATAATTAAGAGACTTCTGACACATACTCATAACCTAGTCGTCCAGAGCATCCAGAAAGCCTATTCCAAGTTTATAGTTCGCATCTGATCTTCTTCAACTCGTTCATTATGTTTCTTTAATCGTTAGATTGATCGGGATTGTGTTCTCACTGATTGGATCGCCAATCAAATAGGATTCTGCACTATTTGATCTGATTTCATGCATTATCAGTTAGTACTCTGTACGTACACGGTCCCTAAAACACTCACACTCTCAAGTCTATCAAAACTCTATGGCGACTAATCAAGTACTGATGATCACTTACGCTGAATCTCTAACTTATAAATATCAACCATCACCATAATTTGGTGGATGGAATCAACAAGCCTCACCATCCTCTTCATAATCAAATCTATCAAACTCCACCTTTGTTAGTGAACAAGCTAATTTCTTCTAACTTTTTGAAGAAGATCTGAAGTGCATTCATCCAGATTAGTTTGAAGAAATTAATATCAACTAACAGATAGCCATGATTTCATTCAGGTCCACATAGTTATAAGAAAGAACTAGAAGAAAATTTCTATGGTAGAGAAGATCATGTTTTAGGTTTGACAAAAGCAAGTGAATTGTTTTATGTGTAACCGACTAGTACATTTAGCTAAGCAATGCAAAGTACCAAAGTTAAATCCATCTGCTCTAAGTTCATCATGTAACTCCATGACCGACGGCGGTGATAGGTTCAAATGGATCGATCTGTGATTGTTATCAAGCAATTGACAATAAAATTAACAATGTAATCAACACAAACAAATATCAAAAAAAATTCATAGAGTTTCTGTTGATATTAGAAGGATTACAAAGTGCAATTGAGAGAATATGAATATCTAAACTTCTAACCTGCACAAAACAAGCAATCCTATTTATACTAATAACAAGAAAGAAAAGGAACATATATTTCACAATAAGTCCCTATGCTATAACAAAACGAATCTAAAGACTAAAATGTTAACCTGTCTAGGGTTCCAACAATACTCCCCCTAAGATTTGCATTTTTCTTTAGCAAAAGTAATCTTCTAGTTCTTTTTTAATCTTGAACTTAGGCTTTTCTTTGTATAGCTCTAGTTCTTGAAGAGGTTTCTCGATTGAAGACTTGAACTTCTCATCTAAAATACCTTGCCTTGGCTTGGAGTCATTTGTCATGATTTCCATAGCTTCCATCACCAACAATATTTCTTTTGATAAACCCTAATGTCTATATTTGCATACATCTCTATTGGCTTTGGATTTCTTTCGTATATATATCTAACACTCCTTTACTGGGAATCCACATGAACTCTATATCTTTAATGTATGTCTTCATAATATTTGCATATCCCATTGCCTTCCTTAAAGAAATTATTTCCATTACAACATTCATCACTTTAATGATTGTCAAAAAGTATCTTCTGTCATTTTCTGCTTCAACTGATGATACTGACTCAAAAGTTTGATTGGACAAGAAAGAGATATAACCAGGATGAAGGAGTTTTAGTTCAAATACTCCAAACAAATTGATCATATTATTGTCCCAGTCATTTAGATTCCTTACAAGCTTCATATGGAAAGAGGATGAATCATAAAACCATCTAAAAATGGTTTCGATGATTGAGTGCCATCAATGAATTTTAATCCAGGATTGGTTAGTTTCTCAAAATATTTATCATTGAAAGTATCCACTAACAATCATGAGCAAGTTCACTTGATTCTCCTTTCTTTGACTTTCTCTCCATCTTAGCAAAATAACTCTTGATTTCTTGATTACAACGAGTTTTTAGAAAGGCAGGCATTCTAGATATTCCCCTATCAAGTAGTTTCACAAAGTTCTCTCCTCTAACAGCCTTTGTAGGATGAATAAGAGGTAACTTGTGTAATTCCTTCAAATCTTGGATAGGTAATGATATGATGCTCGACTAAAAATGATAGACATCACAAATTGCATATACTCTTTTGCTAAAAAAAGCATCAAATATCTCATCATAATTTCATGCTATAATCTTCACTTCCTTTGATATATCAGGCACAATAATTGCATTCAACAACTCTTATATTGATTGTCCTGTTTGTAGCACGTTTCTCACTAGGTCTTTGGCTAATCTAGCTTTATTCCAAAGCTGTTTTTGATCAATAGACACTTTATAGCCTTGTTTTTCAACATTAGGAAACATATCCATACGTTATTTACTATGTTCATGAGATCTTCTTACTAACTCCATTGACTTTATTTTCTGAGCCTTTAGCATTTTGGTGTTAGGACCTGGTATTTGAACGAAATACCTAGTGATTAGCGTGTAAACCAGATCAAATAGTGCGGAATCCTGTTTGATTGGTGATCCAATCAGTGAGAACACACGAAGAATCATAAAGAATTGAAACTAACGTTAGAAATCGATTGGGAATCGATCTAATGTGTTCTATGAACTTGGAGAACGAATTGGGAGGCTTCTGGACGGCTAGGGTACCTCAGGAATCGTAATTGAAGAATCACCTTTATTTTTCACGAATTGGTGTATTTATAGGTTAGTATTATTCATTCGTGCGACTGAACCATTAGTATGGTTCAGTCGTGCGATTGAACCATGCGGTTGATTCATTCGCACGACTGAGTGTTCAGTCGTGCGACTGAGCCAATCTTATGTTACAATCATATGACTGATCTAGTCTCCTGGTTCAGTCATGCGACTGAGTCATTCGTATGAAGTTATTCATGCGTATGGTCTATTCGCATGGGCCACTCGCATGAGAACTTCATTCTGTTAAGTTTGAATGTATTAATTAATTAATATAACATTATGTGTAACAATTCAAACAACCACAACCTAATTAACCAATTCAACGTCGACTCATTAACGAAATATTAAACATTATAAATAACAAACAAACAATATCATTTCATTAATCATTCCAAGCATTACCTCAGAATCAGACAAAAAAGATCTATTACATTCATATCATGATCTAGGGACATACATGTATCAACAAACTCCCCCTTAGACCTAGATCTCTCTAATCTCTTGTTTTCTGCATAACCTCCTCGTATTTCTTGTACTTCTCCTCTTTTATGACTCCCGTTGAATCTCAAACGCGAAGCAGAGTCGTATAACGTTCTGGAACTGGAGGGCTTGTACAATATCTTACGTATCATAGAACAGTGGCCACTTGTATAGTGTATGGACATCATTTTCGGACAACTTTGTAAGCCACATCGGGTCGAATACCCTGATCGTATCCATTTGTCCCTCTTTGCTTAGGACTATGACCGCTTCAGCTGTTCTCCAATCGTAGTACCACCACTTAAAGTGTGGAGTGAAATCCTGTGGCATTTCCCTGAGTGGGATTCTTGACATTGTGCGCGGAGGATTCCACTTCAACACTATCTTGGGCTTGCCAGTAATGGCATCAACCTCAGACCTTCTGATATACCTAGTAGGCTGTTGGGGTCTGAAGTTAACCCATCTGGTATGGTACTCCTTCTTTAGGGCAGCCTCAAACCAGCCTGACATCTTCCTCGGGCCAGCATACAAAAGCTTTAGTTTGGCGAGCTAGTTGAGCTCAAAACCTGGTAGAGTCTTCAGATCATGTGGGAATCTAAAGTACTCTATGCCCTGTTCTCTCTTAACCGCATAAGCATTAAGATCCTCAAAATACACCCATGCTATGATCCTTCCTGACACCTTGTGATGTTTCTTGACTCTATAGAGTTTGGTGTAGGAATCCTTCTTTGGTGCTGTACGTTGGGCTCTAACTTCTTCAAAACATGCAGCCCACTCAGCCTTTCGAATGTCGACATCATCATTTGAGGCTTGGGCTGTTCCTACTGCTTTCTCTGTTTCTTGCTCCATCTTGTTCAACACCTCAAAAGTATCGCTGACAAGGGATTCACCCAGATTGGGGACCACATTACCCTCATTGTCAGCGTACTGAGGGTAATCCTCGGCAGTGACATCTTCGATCTCGACTTCATCAACATCGTTGAGCTCTTCGTCACTAGTCGAATCGCATGTCGGAGCATATTTCACTATCTCATCTGGATTTAGCTTGAAAAGCTCTGCCAGTTGCTCGTTTGATAGGTCATGAATTATTTCCCTTCTTCAGGGGTATAGTTCACTGACCTCCTGACAATCCTTGCAGATCAAGAATCATTGTTAGCTGAGTCTTGACCTGCTGAAGGGGAGCAACATCAAACTCATCTCTTTGGTAATTTGGATATGTTTGATTTAAAAAATTCAACACATAAGTCATTAGTAATTAATCAAACAGAAATGCATTCACTTAATATAAACATTCAATACATCGTTTTCAATACAGGATTCAAATACAAAAGTAAATAAATACATAAACATCTAGTCTTTACTTTTATCCTGTATCATAGTCTCATCACTTGGAGGAGCAGAAGTAGAAGCTGATTGATCTTGTCTGTTCTTTGACCTTTTCTCTTGACCTATAGCAGGGGCCGATGCAGCTGCATCCCCTCCTTCTGCTTCATCATCATCATCATCGTCCTTCTCCTCTGTCCTATCTCCTTCGGTTTCTTCATTCTCCTCAGTATCACTCTCAACATCCTCATCATCATCTTCATCATCATCATCTCTATCCCCTTCCTTGATCTTCAATGGCTCCTCCTTAAATCCTTTCAGTTTTAACAGGATAGTCTTCTTTGCCTTCTCCAACTCCTCTATTTTCTTGCTTGATGTGACACTATGTGCTTGGAGTTGGGCTATCTCGGTGCTCTGAGCAGCCATCTGTTGGGCCTGCTCCTCTATAACTCGAGCCCGCTCTGCAATTTGGTGAGATTATGCAGCAGTCAGGTCAGTAAGCTGGCGGATCTGGGCTGCCTTTTCCTCATCTGCAGCCAGTAAGTGCATCACCATTCTGTTAAGCGCAGACAGCTGTTCCTCTACCCCGATTGGAGGTAGAGGTGATCCATAAGTATGTGAGGATGGGCTGAGGGTATTGCTTGGTGTGAAGTGGTGGTGGTGGTGGCTGTAGTGAAGATAGGTCTGTGAAATGATGGAGGTGATGTGGAGTAAAGGATATGGTGGTGGATAGAATCTGTATTGTTGTGGGAGGTATGGTGGTGGCTGTGGTAGCTGTGGTGGATGTGGTGGCTGTGGTGGTGAGGAAGGTCACCCGACGCTTCTTCTTCTTCTGACCATGGGGTTTAGCCATCCTCTTCCTCCTCGTCCCCGTTGAGGTGGAAGCTCCCCCTACAACCCTGCCTGTGGACCCCGGTGCATAGCTTGGGTCAGTATCAGTCTCTCCGGAGTCTCTCGGGTGTTCACCAACCACCCTTAGCCCATGTTTTGTGGGAACAACTTTGCTTCCCACAGTTCGCGTTAGGGGCTCCTCATCTGACTCATCCTCCTCCTCCGCACCATGAACGAAATCCTGATGAAATCCAACTGACTCGGCTACTTCTCCAGCTGGGACGGACACTGGAGGAACAACATCAGACACAGTGCCTCTAGGTGGAATAGGCATACCGTCTCCAGCATCCCCACTGTCATCATCATCTGAGTCATGAGTGGGTAGAGCAATCTGCTCCACATCAGAGTCACTATCATCGTGGCGCCACTTTCTCTTTGCTGGCACCACGCAGTCTTCCTGGGCCAGATGTCCAAACAACCTCCTGACAGGGGCTTCACCTGCTTCCCCCTGTACACCTTCATCCTTCCCAAGGTAGTGTCATGCATCACCTCGAGACTACCGCATCCTCCTTCTCCTTCGGCAGGGAGGGAAGCTTCTGATCTATGATCCTCTGCATAAACCTAGGGTACATACAGAAGCCTTCCTTCCCTTTCCTCTCGATGTTCTCCACCAGGTAGGTGAAGATCATCTTGGAGAAGCTGAACGGGTGGTTCAGCACCAACGCAACATACGTGTTCTGTATCTGGTCGGATAGCTCGACAAAACCTCCTTTCCTGGAAGCTATGCACTTAAGCAGTACGTGTACAAGATACTTAAACTGGGGACAGAGGTTACTCTTGTTGAGTACCCCAGCATTGATGTCCCCAGAGTATTTGGCTCTAAGAAAGGATCCTCTGACTGTGAGGGGGTGTAATCGAGTCGGACAATCAGTTCATCCCCCAACTGTAATATGATCCTCAGATCCTCCTCTGAGATAGTAGTAGCCTCTCCAAAGATGGTACTTCTGATACAATGAGGCTCAGACGATTTATCAACTGTAGCGCCTTCCTAGAAGGCTTGCTAAATGGATCGATACGGAGTACAAGGAGTAGATATGGCATGTGCAATCCTCGATCTCAGTAGAAATATGATGATGCCAGAGAAATCAGCAGCGTTTCTGGATGTCAAATCCAGATGAGCACCTATATTGTGCTTCGTGCTCATAGGCCATCGACTCGCCATCTGTTACACAAAGATATTAAATGTTAGTACCATTGGCTAAGAAAGTCATGAAACACTTAAACTTGAAGAAAATCTTTCTGTCATGCGATTGAGATTGTGCGAATGGGGTTCAGTCGTGCGACTGATCCCATACGTACCACTGAGTGTGCGACTGGGCTCATACGTATATACCCTCATGCGGTTACACCAGTCGTGCGACTGAACTTCATACGCATGGTTCAGTCGTGTGTTTAAGCAGTTCTCACCCTTTAGTCATGCGACTGAAGTTCATCAAGCCGTCCATTCGCATGATGTACTGACTGTTCAATTCAATTTCACTTTTTCACCACCTTTTAGTTTTAGACATTGTTGTCTGGTTCATTTGACTCGCAATACATTCTTATAACACCTAACATCTTTACTTTCTTATGTTTGAGTCATTTAGTTAGGTTATTTAGTCACTAAAGTCTCGGTTCTTTTGCGAGTCCAAATGTACCGATTTTGCATCAAATTGAAAGTTGTGGGAGTGCTAATTTACCGTAAATTACCTGTAGAGTCAATGTATATGGTCAGTAATCAAGAAACGGGGGTATTTAGAGATCAAATGAAATTTTTGCAGAGTTGTGTTAAGTCGTGCGATTCAGGGTTATTTTGAAGGTTGTGAGTCTCTGCGACCGACTCCCCCTCTATTTATACTAACCCTAGATTCAATCGTGCGACTGAGCTCATACGCACCTTTCAGTCGTGCGAGTGGGACTCAGTCGTGCGATTGGTTCAGTCGTCCTTCTTCAGTCATCCGACTGGATCTCAGTCGTGCAACTGACTCACTCATCCGCCCTTAAGCATCCGACTGGGCCAATCGTATGGGCCATTCGGGGATGGTCCATATTCATGGTCCATTCGTGCGAATAGGTCATACTTATTAAATTTTCTGCCAATTGAATATTTAACTTTTAAAATCCCTTTAATTGCAGAAATTAACGTTATGAGCAGTTGATCATCTCAGACATGATCGTTTTGATTTGAAAACCTTTTATCACCTCAGACGTGACTGTTTTGAACTTTTTTTAAAACACATGTGGTCATCTCAGACATGACCCTTTTAGTGAGTTGATCCCCTACTGATTTTCCTGATGTAATCCGACAAGCAAACAAACTAAAACGACTAACTAAATTAGAAAATTAAACTAAAGAATCAAAATAAGAATTGTTTTTGCTTTTTGTGAGAGATAAGTCCTGAGATGGAAATCTACTGTATTTGGTTCCGGAATAGACAGCTTCAACTTAGATTGACCATACCTGGACCAATTCATTTTGGAATCATACAGGCAAGTCAAATCATTTTGGACTTGTTATCAAAATCTTTTGATGCTCAATTCTTGGTGTTCATCCAGAGTCGTTAGCAACTTAGGAAATCACACTGAAACTCTTAGATTACCACATTGATTTGAACTTTCAAGAATTGCAGCCACAATGATTGTCAATATGTTTGTCCACTTAAATCCATACACAGACTTTTGACACAAACTGGTGATTGTTTTAGGTTTAATTATTTTAACTAGCATTTGTGGATCCCACACTTATATGGTAATCAACATTCCTCAGGAGCTTTTGAGCGGTCTACGGGTATTATTACAAGGAGAGACTATTCTTAGAGCTTTCAAAGAGAAGCCAGTCCTCAGGTCAGTGCCATCGCACAACAGAGAGGCGGCAAACAACAATGAATTCTAGAATATCTTGTTATGCTTATCCTCAGGTCAGTGCCATCGCACAGCAGAGTGGCACACAACCTATCTCCTTGTTAGAGCAGCTTTATTTTACTTTGCACCAAATGCACCAACAGCATAAGTCATTAGCTTGATAGCATTTTTCTTTCATTTTTTTCTTGCTTTGCTCTATTTATGGTCATCCGCACACATTTGTGGCGTTTACATGCTCATTACCCCTTATTTTAATATTTTGATTGTGTTAACCAGTGATAAGATGAAAGCCCACATTCAGTTGAACAACTTAGTTTGATCTTGAGATCACGAGTAAGGTCTAATCATCTATTGTGTTGAATCTACCGACATATCAATATGGTGTAGCAACCTCTAGGTCTACTCTCATTGTGTTACCTTAGGAGTTACCAGTTTTTCTATCATCTTCCCTTTTTTATTGCTTAGACTACACAGATTTATGCTTTGAATTTTTGCACCTTTTCTAAATTAAAATTTTAAAGTCCCTCTTGACTTGTTCCTGTGTACTATCATATTCCAAAGGGTTTGAATCGGTATCACAGATACGATCTACCTTAAATCAGCTTTCCACTCCTTCTCCCTCGTTTTTTTAATATTACTTGCTGACTTATTCTCCCCTAAAATACTAAAATCATAAACTGGTTTAATTATTTTAGGATTTTAATAACCAGCAAACTAACATGAGTTTAATTTAAACAGACCATAATAAACAAATAAAATAAAAAAGAAAAATTAACTAAACTACATCGGACTACACATGATCATCATCAGGAATAACATCACTTTTCTTTTTAGCGCCGTTGACCTCTAGCAAATATTGAAAACGTGGTTTATCAAAGGCTTTAGTATAGAGGTCAGCGCGTTGAAAATCAGTATTAATTTTTACCACATCAATTAAGTTCTTTTCAAAACAGTCTCTTATGAAATGGTATTTAATACCGATATGTTTGGTCTAAGGATGTTGGACCGGATTTTTAGTTACTGTAATTGCAGCAGAGTTATCAACACAAATAGGAGTAGAGGAGAACTTTAAACCGTAATCTCGCATTTGCTGTTGAATCCAGATGATTTGTGAACAACAACTTGCAGCAGCAACATATTCGGCTTCACAGGTTGACAATGCAACCGATGTCTGCTTATTACACTGCCAAGTAACTAGTCTTCTCCCAAAGAATTGACACCCTGCGGATGTAGACTGGTAGTTCATCTTGCAGTCTCCGTAATCTGAGTCACTATACGCAGTGAGCTCAAAGTCATCATCATGAGGATACCACAACCCAAGTGTGGGTGTACCCTTCAAATAACAAAAAATCCTTTTGACCCTGATCAGATGGTTAACCTTAGGCTTAGCCTGATATCTAGAACATAAACATGTAGCATACATGATATCAGGTCTTGAGGCAGTGAGATACATGAGGGATCCAATCATTGCTCGGTACATCGTGGCATCTACAAGATCTCCATTTTCATCAGTAGCTATGTCGTGATTCGTAGCCAGTGGAGTCCCAGCAGCAGATGCATTCTCCATGTCAAAACGACTGAGAATGTCTCCTACATACTTGGTCTAATGTAGAAAGATCCCATTTGGTGTTTAATCCACCTGTAACCCGAGAAAGAACTTCATCTCCCCCATAGCACTCAGCTCAAACTCTTTCTTCATGACTGCTTCAAACTCTTTGCATAAGTCTTCGTTCTTTGAACCGGAGATTATGTCATCAACATAGATCTGTACGAACAGTCGCCATCTTTTTTCTTTAATGAACAGCGTGCAGTCAATGACTCCCCTGCGAAAGCCGTGTTTCACAAGATGAGTTGAGAGTTTCTCATACCAAGCTCTTGGAGCTTGATGAAGCCCGTATAAAGCCTTGTCGAGCTTGTAGACTCTATCCCGATGATAAGGATCTTCAAATCCCTCAGGTTGACTGACATAGACTGTTTCTCTGATTTCACCATGAAGGAATGCACTTTTCACATCTAATTGATAGACTTTAATCTTCATGTACGATGCATAGGCAAGGAAGATACGAATGGCTTCCATCCTTGCCACGGGTGCAAACACCTCATTGTAGTCAATTCCCTCGACTTGGCGAAAACCCTGAACTACCAATCGAGCTTTATTCCTGATAATGACCCCTTGGTCATCCTTCTTGCATTTCAAGACCCATTTGGTGCCAATGACTTTAGCACCTTTAGGTCTATCAACCAGAGTCCATACACCTAACTTCTTGAACTGAAGAAGTTTTTCTTGCATGGCACTCACCCAACCTCATCATTTAATGCATCACTGACGTATTTTGGCTCAAACTGTGAGACAAAACACCGATAAGCACCATCATGAATATATCCCTTTTCCATAACTGAGGCGTAACCAGCGAGTATAGCTGATTTCGGGTTTGCACTCCTGATCTGACATCCCCAGTGACATTGTTTAGAGGATGATAGACGTTTAGTTGTGATCCTGGAGTAGTAGGAACTGCTACCTCAAAGCCAAGATTATGAACATTTGGTTCTGCAGCTGAGGTTGTTGGAGTTTGAGGCTCCGAAGTCGAAGGTACATCACTGGTAGATACTTGTGGACTTTCAGGAACTGGGACCTGTTCCTCCTGACTGTTCTGATCATCTTCTTCAGCTTCATCTTCAGAGGAAGAGTCACTGTCGTCAACTACTTCCCCTGACTGAGTAGATGATCCTCCCAGTGAGCTTGACGTTGGTGTTTCCAAGAAATCATACATCATCCGTGTAGCTAACTCGTCATCCGAGGGAGATAGAGGGATGTTGAAGGACTTGAAGAATCCATCATAGTCGAAAAAGTAGGCGGGTCCTTTTCTAGTAGGTGGTGTGGTATATCTCTGAACGTCAACATTACACCACACTTCTACTAGACACATTGAGTTGTTGTAAAATTGCTTGTTCGGTATGTTGTATCCTAGAAAGATTCCTTCATCTGCCTTCTCGCTGAATTTACCTTCTTGTGTCTTCTTCAGAAGTGTGCATGGCACGCCAAATGGTTCGAGATACTCCAAATTCGGTTTACGTCTTTGTAGTAGCTCGTAACATGTCTTTCTGTGGCGCTTGACTATCAGGACTCGATTCAGTGTATAACATGCATTCGCCACTGCCTCATTCCAGAATTGGATAGGCAGTTTCGAGTCTGCCAGCATAGTCTGTGCTGTCTCTATCAAGCTTCTGTTCTTTCTCTCAGCAACGCCATTCATCTGAGGCGTGTAGGCAGAAGTGAATTGATGCACAATTCCCTTTTCCTTGCAGTATGCCTCCATCCACTGGTTCTTGAATTCTGTTCCGTTGTCTGAGCGTACTTGTCTAACCTTCAGCTTGTAGAGAGATTCCAGTGTTGTTACCAACTCCTTGAATGACTCAAATGTTTCTGATTTGGATTTCAGAAACATTACCCAAGTGAACCTTGAGTAATCATCAGTGACCACAAGGCAGTACAAGTCGCCTGCAATGCTCTTTGTACTGACTGGACCAAACAGATCCATGTGAAGAAGCTCAAGAGGAAGTTCTATTAATGAACTTTCTTTTCCGAATAAGACTTCTTTGTCTGTTTGCCTTTCTTGCAAGCTACACAAAAGTCAGGAAGCTGGAAGTTCTTGACATTAACTCCTCTCACCAGATCCTTCTGAATCAAGTGATTCATCATCCTTTGACTATTGTGTCCTATTCTCCTATGCCAGGAGATGGAATCTCTCTCAGTAGCTTTAGATAGAAAACACTGAACCTCATGATCCGTTGTAGAAGCTGTTGACAGATCCAAGACATAAAGATCTTTATATCTTGAAGCAGTCATCAAAACTTGGTCCTCTGGGATCACGTAGTCTTTCTTTAGTACGTAACAATTCTTGTTGTCGAAGATGACTTTAAATCCCTTATCACATATTTAGGAAACATAAAGTAAGTTATTTTGTAGTTGTTGAAGTACCCTGGGCTGTGATATAGCCACCCTTGTTTCAAGCAAACGAAACATGCCCTCCTTTTATTTGCTTGACGTTTGATAAAAGAACCCTGTTTCCTGTCATGTGCCTGGATGCTCCGCTATCTACTATCCATGTGTTAGTTTCAGCACTGTAGCGAGCACCCTGCACATACAATGTAAATGATTAGTTTAGGTTAGGAACCCAAGCCTTTACTGGCTTGGGTTTCCTAGAGGCATCACACATCATAAATTTAACCCATTGACCCTTAGAGGGTGAGGGTAGCCCAGGTTCCTTCTTGTCATCATCATCAGACACAGAGGTTGACTTCTCTTTCCATAAGCCAGATTTATGCAATGCCTGTTTGTGATACACAGTCGACTGGCTAACGGGTTGAACGTTATGTGCACTAGTTCTTCCAGGTGGAGTTAAAGAACACCTCTTAGAAGACCTAGGTTTTGATTCCTGAAGTTCAATCTTTTTCTTAGGTGTCTGATAATAAAGACAATAGGAAGCAATGTGTCCACATTCTCCACAGTTGTAGCATGACCTGCTATCAACTTTATGATTAAACTTTCTTTGTGGAGACGTGTGTGACACTCTAGTAACATCACTTACTTTAGATTTTGACTCTGGTTCTTTTGATGTTTTTTCTTGTTTAACAGAGTTAACTGTTTTAACATGTTTAATATCTTTTTCCATTTGGTTAACTGGTTTTTGACTATTTGAAGTCCTTTTAGGTTCTGATTTGACTCTGTTTGACCCTGACTTTAAGTTAACCTTTTCAAACTCTTTTTCCAGATTAACACAAGGCAATTTACCCTTTGCCTTTGAAGTGACCTCCTTTTGTTTGTTTCCAGATTCAATGGTTGAACATGAGGAATCTTGATCACTAATAAGAGGAGTAGACACCACATGATTCTTGATAGGATTGTCATTTACAGGTCTACTCTTAGTGTTCATCAAGGTCTCAGGTGGTGGTGGAACCACTTTGTAACCCAAACCCTCCCCATTGTTTCTTTCTCTCACTAAGTGTTGGACTATGTGTGAAGAACTAGTCCAACTATGCAGTTTCTGTTTTAATGAATTTACTTCTACTTCTAGAACTGACTTTTGCTTCTTAGTGTCTTCTAGGGAGTTTAGATAATACCTAATGTCATTAGCTTGGTTAAAGGCAACTACTTCGATTTCCCTAAGCTGTTTAGTCAAAAGGTCTATCTTTTCTTTATAACTATGCTCATTTTGTTTTAATATCCTATTAGTCTCAGTACATAGTTGCAAATCTTTTACTAAGTTATCATTATGATCTAATAACCTAGCAAAATTTTCATCTATGCTATTCCTAAAAGTATCACAATCAGAACAAGCATGATTATCAAACATTTGGTCAGTAGTACTTACCTGAGTTGATTCAGAAGAGTTAGCCATCAATGCAGCATCAGATGTCTCTGGTTCTGGTGATTCTGTCTTTTCTGTCTCTGATGTGGTAGTCTCCTCTTTAGGCTTGTAACTGACCTCGGTTGCAGTTGCTTCCTCACTATGTGACATCGCTATCTCAACTACAAGATCTCCTTAACTAGCGGAATCACTGTCAATATCTTCTACACTTGCAATGTTTGATTCCCCTAGTGAGACAAACCTAAAGCTCCAATCCTTTCCTTCATCATCATGAGCAGTCAAGGCTTTTGGATCCTTGCTTGATGAAGTAGAACTGGTAGCTTGCTTGTCTTGATGAGTGAAGGACGAGAACGGGTTTCCGTTACCCGTCTTCTTAGGCTTGACACATTCTCTTTTGAAGTGCCCCTTCTCTCCACAGTTGAAGCAGGTCACTTTGCTCTTGTCAAAGCCAAATGTGGTATCCTTAGTAGCCACCAAGTTCTGTTCGGTTTGTTTTACAAATTTCTTTGCCCTCCGAATAGCACTAGCTAAGGCCCACATTATGTCCATCCTCTCAAGCTCCATTTCGTCCACCTGCTCGTAGTCCTCGTCTGCCAGATGGCAGTTTCCAATCTTCTCAGCAACAAGTTCATCATAAGAATGGACCATTGCAGCCAAAAGATCCATGTGTTCTCGAGCTACTTCCACAGTCACATTTCCGAGATTCTCAGTCTTCAGTTTAGTAGCACTTGTTTCGGATCCAATATAGTGGGTACAAGAGAGTTTCGACGTGTCTGATCCTGAAGGAGACGCATGTGAAGGACCCGATGAGCTAGACACAAATGCAGTCTGGAGAGGTGCTCCAGATGTCTTAGCTTGAGGCGTGGCGTTGTACAAAGCTGGATTTTGATTGTACAAAGACATCTGAGCTCTGTACTTCATCCTAAGTGACTATTCTCGCAACTTAAGAATGAAGTCATTAATATCCAGTTTTGCCAGCATTCCATTCTGTCTAAGGTTAGACATGAATGAGGCCCACTTTTCAGGCAATCCGTTTGCAAAGTTAGTAACTTTCTCTTCCATGGTAGTTGCCACCCCATGTGTATGCAGTTCACTCATCAGATGGTAAAATCTATCTATAACGTCGTCTAAACTCTCGTTTCCCATTAATGAGACGTTATCGAATTCCTTCTTTAACTACTTAGCTTTGATTGCCTTCAATGAAGCATTCCCGTCATACCTCTTTTCTAGCTCATCCCAAAGTTTCTTGGACTACTTATTCTCTTAGTACTGGTGGAATATGTCTTTAGGAATAGACTGTGTAATCAATGCATAAACTCTTTTCTCTGCATTGTATTTAACTTTCTGCACATCCGTCATCCCTCCTACCCTTAGCTTAACTCCATCACCTCCACCGGTGTACTATATCCAATCTCGATGGCTTCCCATAGATTCAGATCCACTCCATTAAGTTAGATCTCAAAACGTTGTTTCCAGTGGGGAAACTCATCTAACGTCAAGAGCTTTGGTAGTTTATTATGATTACCCACCTCACTCTCAAGCAACAGCAGGTTTTGTATCCTAGAGTCCTTTCCAGCAGTAAAGGCTAACATTTGATCTTCCATGGCGAATAACTTTAAGTCTAATAAAACAAACTGTCACTGGTGCGACTGAAGGATGCGAATGGTCTAGTCGTGCGTATGAACTCTGCGACTGGTTCAATCGTGCGGCTGAACTAAGCGATTAGCTCAATCGTGCGAATGAATCTGATGCATATGAGCAATGCGAACGAACGGTTCAGTCGTACGAAAGGAGATTCGACTAGGTCCAATCGTGCGTCTGGACTATGCGAATGAATTGCAGTCGTGCAAATGGCACACTCGTGCGACTGAGGCTACTGTTTTGCGAAAATTTCTAGGTTAAACCTGTTTTAGCCGTAAAAATTCGAAATTTCGCAAGGTCTAATCGCCTAAGTCCTTAGAAACCAAAATTTGATGAGCAGGGATCGTCCAAGATCACTTTTGACACAAAAGATTGCGTTTTAGTGCAAAAACACAAACTTTTTATCAATCTTGATTGAATCACACGTAATCAAGAGCCAAAGCTCTGATACCACTTGTTAGGACCTGGTATTTGAACGAAATACCTAGTGATTAGCGTGTAAACCAGATCAAATAGTGCGGAATCCTATTTGATTGGCGATCCAATCAGTGTGAACACACGAAGAATCAATAAGAATTGAAACTAACGTTAGAAATCGATTGGGAATCGATCTAATGTGTTCTATGAACTTGGAGAACGAATTGGGAGGCTTCTGGACGGCTAGGGTACCTCAGGAATCGTAATTGAAGAATCCCCTTTATTTTTCACGAATTGGGTGTATTTATAGGTTAGTATTATTCATTCGTGCGACTGAACCATTAGTATGGTTCAGTCGTGCGATTGAACCATGCGGTTGATTCATTCGTGAGACTGAGCCAATCTTATGTTACAATCATACGACTGATCCAGTCTCCTGGTTCAGTCGTGCGACTGAGTCAGTGGTATGAAGTTATTCATGCGTATGGTCCATTCGCATGGGCCACTCGCATGAGAACTTCATTCTGTTAAGTTTGAATGTATTAATTAATTAATATAACATTATGTGTAACAATTCAAACAACGACAAATGTAATTAACCAATTCAACGTCGACTCATTAATGAAATATTAAACATTATAAATAACAAACAAACAATATCATTTCATTAATCATTCCAAGCATTACCTTAGAATCAGACAAACAAGATCTATTACATTCATATCATGATCTAGGGACATACATGTATCAACAGGTTCTTTTGGTTATTTGTAGATATTAAGGATTATCCATATATAGAATGATCATTTTGTTGTACATCTTCTCAGTTTCTTGGAAACTTCTCATAAGCCTTCTTAATGACTCACCTTGAAGCTTATTCAAATTTTTTCTTGGATAATTCCTTGACTGCAACCACATTCTCAAGGCTGGAATGCTCATATCATCTAGATTAGGGGGTGCAATTCTGTCACAGGAACATCATTAATATTTAAGCTTTCATTCAATAGTGTCCATTTTCCATGTTCAAGACTTATTTCATTTGTATCTGCTAGAGCTGAGGACTCTGCAAACATACATTTTTCATACCCCACATTGATTTGAGTCACTATCAGTCCATCCAAATAAACACTCTGTTATACTTTTGAAGAAGAAATTATACATGATCTGATCGATGAGCAACATGCTGAGATGTTCAGACTAAATCCTGACGAGCTTGTCAAAACGCTCCAAAGGTCGATGTTATGAGTGATGATAAGCTGAACCATGTTGATGAAATAGAGATAAAGGATGTCATGTCTGATTACTATCTAGAGTACACTGACCAAGAGGGAAATGTGATCCCCAACTTAGGTGACACTCTCGGTAGTGCTACATTTTAAAAACTGGATGAAATGGAGAAAGAAAAGGATAAGGATAAAAGCCAAGCCCAAGCCTCGGATGCAGATGTTGATATAAAGAAGGCTCGATGGGCAGCTTTTTTTGCTGAAATAAGAGCCCAACGCACAGCTCAAAAGCAAAATGCCTACACCAAACTCTACAAGGTCAAGAAATCTCAAAAGGTGTCTGGCAAGATTATTGTGTGAGCGTATTTTGCGGACTTAAACATTTAAGCATTAAAAATGGAGAAGGGAATAAAGTATGTCAGGTATCCACATGATTTGAACACTCTCCCAGGCTTTAAGCTCAATCAACTGGCATGCTTAAATCTGCTGTATGTAGATTCTAGAAAGATGTCAGGTTGGTTTGAGTCTGCATTAAAGAAGGAATACCACACCAGATGGGTAAACTTTAGACCTTAACAACCGAAGAGGTACATCCGTAGGTCTGAAGTGGATCCCATATTTGGAAAGCCTAAAGTAGTGTTGAAATGGAGTCCCCCGCACACAGTGTCGAAGAGTCCCTTACGGGCCATGCCTCAGGACTTCACTCCACATTTCAAATGCTGGTATTATGACTGGAGGACGGGTGAAGCGGTCATAGTTATAAATAGAGTGGGGAAAATGGAAACTATCAGGGTATTTGACCCAATGTGACTTATTAACTTGTCAGCTGACGATGTCTACACTTTGTACAAGTGGCCATTGTTCTATGACGAGCAGCATATTGTACAATCTCAATTCTAGAATATGATATGGCTCTGCTTTGCGTTTGAAATACATGTAGGAGTCACAAGAAAGGAGAAGTACAAGAGTTTTGAGGAGCTTATGAAGAATGTTAGACGTTAGGGTAAACTAGGTCTAAGGGGGTGTTTGTTGATACATATGTCCCTAATTTATATGCTTAATGTAAAATTTTGTCATGGCTTACATATGTGTAACGAAACAATGTAATAATATATGATTTGTGTCTTGATGTTTACTTATATCTAACTCATTTATAAACTTATTATCTAGGTTTGAAGTAGTTATATGATGATTCATGCTAATGGACTATACTTATGTACCATACGCATGAATAAATCATGCTAATGAACTAGTCACACGACTGAACCAGATGACTAGATCAGTTGTACGAGTGAGACATGAGATTGGCTTAGTTGCATGAACGAAACTTCAATCGTGCGTATGAATCAGTTGCATGGGTCAGTCGCATGATTGAACCATGCTAACGGTTCAGTCGCACGAATGAAGACTGCAAACATATAAATACCACCTAATTCATGGAAAAACGTAACAATTAAGTGACTTTTGACACATACTCATAACCTAGACATCTAGAGTCCAGATAGCCTATTCCAAGTTCATAGTACGCATCTAATCTTCTTCTACTCATTCGTAACATTTCTTTAATTGTTAGATTGATCGGGATTGCGTTCTCACTAATTGGATCGCCAATCAAATAGGATTCTGCACTATTTTATCTGGTTTCACGCATTATTAGTTAGTACTCCGTACGTACACGGTCCCTAAAACACTCACACTCTCAAGTCTATCAAAATGCTATGGCGACTAATCGAGTACTGATGATCACTTACGCTGAATCTCTAACTTATAAATATCAACCATCACCATAATTTGGTGGATGGAATCAACAAGCTTCACCATCCTCTTCATAATCAAATCTATCAAACTCCACCTTTGTTAGTGAACAAGCTAATTTCTCTTAACTTTTTGAAGAAGATCTGAAGTGCATTCATCCAGATTAGTTTGAGGAAGTTAATATCAACATCTGAGCAAGTGCATCAAACAATTCTTTGGCAGTCTTGCAATGCTCGAACCCCACAATAATAGAGTTCGGTATTGTAGTCATGAGAATAGTCATAGCATTGCTATCGATGTCCATCTTCTTCCTGTCTTCATCAGAATAGTCCTCGACAGCCTTCTCTATCATGGCACCATTTCCACCAGGTGATGCCACCTTTGGCCTGTATGGTCCATTGAAAATGGAGTTCCACGGTCTGCTGTCTTGGTATCTAATGAAGCTTTCTATTCTTCTACTCCAAGACCTGAAGTTTTCAGGGGTAATGATGGGAGCTTTTGTCATTGTTCCCATCTCTACCTCGGATTTGTTAAGGGCCATTTGAGTGACTGAGTGATAAGGAGGAATAAAAACAAGTTGATTTGGATGGTAAGATCAGGCAATCAAGAGCCTGAAAATCCTTGATACCAATTGCAGGATCAGTGTTTGTTACTTAAACACACTGTTTTTTCTCTCAAACTCAGCTAGAACACGCTCGGATATATGAAGAATAAGTAAGAGTTGATCACAATATAGAAAGTAACTAAGAACACACAAAAATAATTTTCAAGATACTTTTATATATTGATTCTCAACTCAAAATACAAGACGCTTACAAGCAGATCTCTATCTATTTCAATGAGTTACAAGGAGAACCTATATATAATACTATCTACAGCCGGATATACTTTGATACGAGCTGGGATCCTATAGCTAAAGTCTATACTACAAGACTAAATATTAAGGTATCTTGGATAAAGTCTTATCTGAGATTTGGTAGTCAGGACATTTCCCTGACATACCTTTTGTCACCAACTAAAGTTGGTAACATGTACTATGATGAAAAAATGAATAGTGGAATAAAGTATGGTGAACAACATGGCTCTTTAGGAAGAAGCCATGTTGTATCAAAAGTCTGCAGCGGAGTGTCAAAGACCATACTTGTCCACTGGTTTATGGCAGTGTCTTCCGAAGGTTAAATGGCTTCGGAAGAGTAAGTACTTCCGAAGCCACTTATACTTCGGAAGAGGCAGCTTCTTCCAAGACTTGGAGACTTCTTCTTTTCATCATACTTCGGAAGTGGTCTTTACTATTCTTCTAAGTCTTGAAATTTGGAAGTATGTACTTGTCTTCGAAAGTAGAATTCTGTATTCAGAAGTTGATCTTTCATTTTGTCTTTGGAAGAACTCTACAACCTTCAGAAGTTCCATGCTAAGCTTCGGAAGCCTTTTGTATGCAGCACCAAAATAACTTTAAGTGACACAGTTTTGGTTGCATTAGCCTTCTTCTTGATCCAACAAACTCCCCCTAGGTTGATGCTACCAAAACTTCACTTGTCTCGACTTCTCAAAACTTTCAGCACCAAGGAGAGTAAATATTTGTCTGTCTCGTTGTTCTTCCCTGAAATGGTGCTGAGAAGTTTGTACAGATCCTTGGTAGACAGGAAATCCAGTCTGTCACCTTGGATAACATGTACCCTTTGTTGTTTCCCTCTAAAAATAGTTAGTTGATCGGAACTATAGTCATATTCCCATCAAACTATAGGTTCCAATTCAGGACCTTCCACCATCTGTAGAAAGGCAGTACCTTTGGGACGAGATCTTTCCTTGTCTTCCCGTCTTCTCAACTTCAACTCTTCTTTAATCTTTGCTTTTGCAGTTAACTCAGGTAGATGAAGACTGCTGAGATGATTTCTGATAAGTGCAGCAATTTCAGAGTTGGAGGGGTTGGAGAATGGCTTCTCTGCTAGCTCAGCAATGTCGAACCTGCTGGAGTGTAGCAGAGAGGTTGCATTGAGTCTATTGACCTCACCATTCTCTCTTTCCACAACAAATTTGTGAGAAGGTTCATCAAACGTCCACTGGATTATCTTCCTTCTAGGTGCATGAGACTGACTAGGAATCTTGTCCTCTTTCTTTGTATCCAACAGAGTCACCAGTTTCCTTCTGAGCTTCTTCTGTTCATCATTCAAAGAATCTGAGTTAAGTCCCAGATGTCTCGCAGCCTGGTCCAAAGTTCCTCTAGGCAAATCAAGGAATTTATCTCTTGTGAGGAACTTGAAGAACAATCAACATAGGTGATGTTGATAGAGTCTTCTACACAAGAGACTTCGCTCAGAGTAGTGCAGCTGATGAGCTTCGTCCTGATTGCCTTAAACTCCTCAGAGAGAGATGTTGAGAAGACTGAGGGGATGGTTTGGATGGTAATTCAGTAGGTTTAGGTTTAGAGGTTATGGCTAGTGTTTTGGGTTGGATGATGGGAAGTTTGGGTGGTTGAGGTGAGGGAGTAGATGAGGGTAGTGATGTGGGTTCATGGGTGAACGGTTCAGGTTTAATGGTGAATGGTAAGGGTGAAGGTTCAGGTTGTGGTTAGGTAGAAGCAGTGAAGGTCATCCCTTTTACCCTTTTATACATCTCTTTCCTTTTCCCCATCTGGATGTCAGCCTTAAGTTCACTGACAATCCGTTGGAGTCTCCTTTCAGACATGGGACCCACCTGCCTCTCAGAGAATCCATGAGCCCGAAGATAGTCCTCATCTAGGCTTTCTCAGTGAGCTTCTTGGAGGCAGTGACCCTGGCTTCTTCTTCCTTCTTCTTCTTCTTCTCTTTGGCCTTTTCTTTTGCAGACCTTTTCCTTTCTTTCTCCATTTGATCCTGCTTTTTGTTGTAGAGCCAGAGGATCGTATCATCATTGTGTGGAGAAAGTTCTTGAAGTTCAAAGCCTCTGGAGAGTAGGAAATTCACCCTGTCTCTCCTTAGCTATAATTCAGCCTCCTTTTGTTGTTCTTCTTCTTTCTCCAAGGCCAACCTGGCTTCCTCCTCAAGTTTCATCCTGGTTGCCTTCTCCAGATCCACCAACTCCTCTAATGGTAGCAGGAGTGTTTCTTCATTGGCAGCTCCCATTTCAATGAGCTGCTCAATGATCTGCTCTCTTCTTTTATTGATGACAACCTCTTGATTGGAAGCAGCTGCTTTTGTAGCAGCTAGCAACTTCTCAGTCTAAAGTCTTCCTTTATTCTTGAGTTTCTCAATCTTCTCCTCTTCCTGAAGCTCTTCCGCAATCATCTTCCTTTTTCCTTTGTCTTTTGAAGATCCTGACTGTGCTGGTTCTTGGAGAGTGGTTTCTGATTATGAGAGAGGCAGAGATGGTGTCTGGGATGGAGGTGGAATTGAAAAGTCCTCACTGCTCACCTCAGATGCCATTTCCAGGATTGCATCTGTGATGATCAGTTCCTCGGACATTTTGAATAGTCCTTCCGCAGCTTCCATTTCAGCTTCGAATGATTCAACTTGTTCTTCTGTGGCTTTAACTTCAGATTCCGTCCCAACTATTTCAGTTGCTGGGCCATCAGTTCATATTTCCCCTTCGAATTGAATCTTGGGTTCCATGTGGACCTTAGGTTGACCAACTTCTTCCATAGTGGTAGAAGGTCCAGTCAGCCTCTAAAGCTCTTCAGCTCCAAAGTAGATCATTGCAGCATCATGGCTTGCCTGCTCAAAGGAGGATCTCAATAGAAACTTGGTGAAGAATCTGTATACATCACTGAGCATTCTTGGGTCAATCTGAAGAATGACTTGAGGTGGCTCAGTTGCTGAGATGATAGGAGAGGAAGATGTTGAAGTTGAAGGTCGGCTCTGTGGTTCCTCATCTATTTGTCTTTGAACATTCTCCCCCTTTTTGGTAGCATCATCTTGAGACCTAGATGAGCTAGAGGAAGAAGTAAGTGAGACCTAAATAGGTACATGCCTAACAGACCTCTTTGTCTGTTTCTCAGCAAGTTGAGCCTTGAGATTGTGAATCTTAAGTTGCTGAGTGGCAGACCTTGCTTTGAAAGTCCTAACCAAGGATTCAAGGTTTGAGACTTTAGATAGAAAGTCTTTAACAAGGAGTTGTATGCTTCCCTTATTTTTGAAGAATCACGGGGAGATAAGGTAACATACCTAGTATGTTCAGCCTCACCACCAGATGTGATTTCTTGGTACCCTGGTTTCCCATGCTCTATGATGTCTCTTTCAGAGTCATCAAAGGGCTCGGTTGCCGTAGATTCAGTCTGTGAGATGTTACCACTATCCACAAGGTCCATTGAGGCACCTTTTGTAGTGGCAGTTGAATCTACATGAGTCCCCTCCACATTAGTGGGACTCACCTCAGTTATTGGTTGTCGATGGGGGCTAGGGATAAGGGATTTCTCTGGGCTATGTTAATCTTGAAGTGGGTATTGTAGATCAACTTCATTGCCATGGAGAGATGTTATCTCTTCATCAGTTTTGAATAGAAGGTCAGTGAAAGATAGGGAGGTTAAGCCTACTGACTCGGGACGTTGGTGAATGTCTGCAGGCATTAAGCCTCTGGTGGGGCTGTCCCTTGTTGGCAGCTTAGGAGAGTGTAGATACTCATTCTGAGGGCTGTTGGTTTGGGTATCGGGCTCCTGGGTTTGAGACTGAGGAGACTCAAAACCCAAATTGAGGTCAAAAGAGAAGGATGGAGAGACCTCTAATTGAGTGGGAGCCCATGTTTCCACTCTAGTCTTTTTGGATTGAACAGGAGGAGCTTGTTCAATCAGAGTAGATTGAACAAGGGTTCGTTTGGCGCGTCTATGATAAGTGATGGTGATGGGTGGAGAAGATAGTGTTGGCATTATGGTGATGGTTGCTGGTGTGGGTTCATCACCTGTGGGGTGAATAGGGATGTCACCAAGAGCTATGCGCTCAATCATACGTGGAAGTAGAGTGGTGTACCTTCCGGTGAAGTTGGCGGATACCTTCTTCAATGTCTTGAAGATGGTAGGCCGCATGTGGGGAATAGTCAGAGCAGCTGCACAGACAAGAATGCTCTGGTCCAACTCATAGTTGATTATGTGTTGAAGAAATCTAGGATACATGAAGAATGTCTCCCTTTGCAGATTCCCTATCACATTTGAAAACACAAATTATGATTAATTGAAGTGCAGGACTCTCACCAATCCATGAACTAAGCATCCAAGTTCATAAGGGATTTGATCCATCCTCCAGATTTGTCGGACAAGCAATGAAGAACAACATGCCGGAGGAACTTCCAATTGTAGGAGAAGTTGAACTTGTAAACCGTCGACCTGCTGATGTCTCCACCATATCCCGTTAGGATATAAGTGCTATCCAAATCTTCCTTTAGGAATTCAGTAGGAGCTCCTTCATCATGAAGCTCAAGGTGCTCCCTCATGAGTGTTCAGTGATGATCAACTACTGTCCGCAGATGCTGGACCGTAGTACACAAATCCCATTTAGGGTTTTGACCTGACCATTTCCCCAAAATTTTGCCATTTGGTTGGAGTAAATAGTGGGGTTAACAGTGAGGGCAGTGTAGTAGGTTGATTGTGTGAGAAAGGAGATAATTTCCGAGAAGTCAGCATCTCTTGAAGAATCAAGAAGTGCGACTTGGTTGTGCTGAGGGTTGAGTGCCATTTGGAAAGGTGAGTGTAGATGATTTTGAGCTTAGGTAAATTTGGAGAGGAGAAATTTCTAGGGCAGTAAAAATTGCAAGTAAGAAGATGAAATTAAACAGTCGAGATTATTTAAAAGAGGGTGGTAAGGTGGTAATGGAGGTTGGGAAAAGATGATGTGATGGTTTAGTGTATGAATTAACAGTGACGGTAAGGTTAAAATCAATTAAATAATCCAACATCATTAACAAAATCTTTGCTTCTTATAGTGTGGGGCCCAATAGATTTATGTTACACAGTAGAATCTCTCTTCCGAGTGGAAAACATTTCCGAAGGTAACTTGTCTTCCGAAGACAATTCCTACTTCCGAAGCCAAAACTTTACTTCCAAAGGTTAGATTTGCTTCCGAATGGAGAATCTGTAAGTCTCGGAAGTAGATCTGATAAGCAATCAAGCGCTTCTTTCGAGGCCAAAAATTCTTCCGAGAAGAAAGTTATCCTTTGAGAAATCTTGCTTTGGAAGATATGAGAATGTCTTCCGAGGGTTAATTTCTCTTCGGAAGGAATTTACACTTAGAAAATTTTGGAGAGAACTTCTGATAACAGGGCTTAAATGTCTTGACACAAGACTTACATATTAAAAAGGTTTTCAAAAGAGATTAAATTAATCAATGTTTATCATCCCAATAGCTGTTATGAGATACTTAAATATTTGTTCATCAAATGCTTTGGTGAACAGATCAGCATATTGTTATTTGAATCAACTTTTATTAGCTTAATTAGATTTTTCTCATGAATACCTCTAATGAAATATAACCTGATGTCAATATGCTTTGTCTTGGAGTGCTTCACTGGATTTTCAGTAATTGAGATAGCACTGTTGTTGTCAATATGGATAGGAGTACTCATAAAGTTGAATCCATAGTCTAATATCTGATTTTGAATCCATAGCAGTTGAGCAGAACAGCTAGCACCAGCAATGTATTCAGCTTTAGCAGTTGATATAGAGACACAGGATGTTTCTTGCATTGCCATGAGATGATCCTTCGACCAAGAAATTGACATACTCCTGATGTTGATTTCTTGTCAATATTGCAGCCTTCATAGCCACTATCAGAGTATCCATAGAGATTGATATCTTTGTTTCTGGGATACCAGAGACCTAGCTTAGGTGCTCCTTTGAGGTATCTGAGGATTCTCTAACAGCAACTAGGTGCGACACCTTTGGAGCAGCCTGATATCTTGCACAGATACAAGTAGCAAACATGATATTAGGTCTACTAGCTATGAGATACATCAGAGAGCCAATAATTGCCCTATACTGATGTTGATCAATATCCTCCCTCTTAAACTCAGGATAAAGATTATGGTTTCTGGGTATGGGTGTCTTGGCAGGCTTGTAATCTTTCATTTCAAATCTTTGTAAGATGTCAGAGACATACTTAGATTGATTAATGAAAAACCCATCCTTTATTTGCTTTACCTGAATTCCAAGGAAAAAGTCCATTTTTCCCATGGAACTCATCTCAAACTTTTTCTTCATGATGCTCTCAAAGTCCTTGCACATTTGGTCATTTGAAGAACCAAATATGATGTCATCAACACATACTTGAACGTGCAAGATGTCCTTTCCAAACTTTCTGATGAAGAGCGTCTTATCAATGGTACCTCTAGTGTAGCCATTCTTCAGAAGAAACTGAGACAAAGTGTCATACCACAGCCTAGGTGCTTGGTGCAGCCCATATAAAGCTTTATCCAACTTGCACACATAGTTGGGGTGCTGTGGGTCTTCAAATCCTGGAGGTTGGCATACATAGACTTCCCTATCTATATCCCCATATAGAAATGCACACTTGACATCAAGTTGATAGACAGTGAAGTCCTTGAATGCAGCATAAGCAAGGAAGATCATAATTGCCTCAAGTCTTGCAACTGGTGCAAAGACATCAGTATAATCGATTCCTTCTTCTTGAATGTATCCTTAAACTACAAGTCTTGCTTTATTATTGATGATCAAGCCTCTATCATCTCTCTTGTTTCTGAAAACCCATTTGGTGCCTATAGGTACTTGACCAGATGGTAGCGGACATAGGTTCCATACCTTCTGTCTCTTGAATTGAAGCAGCTCCTCTTACATTGATTCAATCCAGCTACTGTCTTTCAAGGCATCTTCTACCTTCTTAGGTTCCATCTAAGATAGAAAGCATGAGTACAAGCAGACGTTCCCTTGATGAGTCCGTCCTCTTGTTCTCACACCTTCAGTGACATCCCCTATGATGTTCTCAATTGGATGAGTGTTGGGAATCCTAAGACGAGGAATGACTTCCAGTTGCAGATATAAGTCTAGGTTGCACATATTCTGCTTAGGAACTAGAACACTCTGTCCAGATGTTGTTTTAAAGTCATTCAATGAGGACTGACTGAATGAATGAGAAACATCATCAATGGTTGGCTGTGAAGTAGTATTAACAGTTGCCTGTTTCTTCAAAATACTACTTCCTTCTACTTGGTGCTATGGTGGATCACCTGATGAGTTTTGAGGCTGAGTAAGTGATTCACTTGTTGAAGCTTCACGGTTCCTTGTTAGTTAAACTATCAAATCTGTTAATAGTGGAAGCTTGATGTATTGTAGCATTTGGAGAATTTGGACTAGGTCTAGGAACCTTAAACAGTTCATCATTAGCAGTAGCATCAGCATCATTTTGAACACTGTGCCAACTGAAACATTCTCACAAGATGGGTTAGAATAGTTTGGAAACAATTCTAAATCAAAAATATGATTGATGATGTTGTATTTTGAAGGGGTGTGCTCATTAACAACTATATTGGATGACTCCTCAAATTGTTGATTCTTAATATTATATACTTTGTAAGCTTTGGAGATAGAAGAGTATCCAACAAAGATAGCATCATCTGACTTTTCAGCAAATTTTGCTAAATTGTCCTCTGTGTTAAGTATGGTACACCTACTGCCAAAGGACCTCAGAAAGCCAATGAACGGTGGCCTCTTCTTCCATAGCTCATAAGGGGTCTTTCCTTGTGGCTTAACAACAAGAACTCTGTTTTGTGCATATCATGCAGTGCTGACTGCCTCTGCCCAGAATGTTAAAGGTAGCTTTGAATCGGCTAACATAGTTCGAGTAGTCTCACTAAGTGTCCAATTCCTCCTCTCAGCAACACCATTTTGTTGAGGAGTTCGGGGAGCACTGTATTGTCTGGCAATCCCTTTTGAGTTACAGATTGAGTCAAGAACGAAGTTCTTAAACATAGTCCCTTGATCACCTCTAATTATTTTAACCTTGTGATCAATTTGATTTTCTATTTTAAGAATAAAAGATTTTAATGTTTCAGCACTTTCATCTTTAGTTCTTAAAAACAATACCCATGTGAATCTTGTAAATCATTAACTATCACAAGGCAGTATGATTTCCTTCCAATGCTCATTATACTTATGGGACCAAAATGATCCATGTGCAATAAGTATAATGGAGTAGTGATAGGGTTAACACATTTGGATTTATGAGATGTCCTGTGTTGTTTCCCTTTTAGGCATGCAACACAGTTATCTTATCAGAAAAAACTCCTTTTTTAGCAAACCATTTACCAAGTTATTTTTAGCTAATTTATTCATTGTCTTCAAATTTACATGACACATACGTTTATGCCATTGTGTTGACTCATCACTATTAGCTTTGGAAAGAAAGCATGATATTTCACCCATTGGGGAAGCATTGTTCAAATCTAGCTTCTACATATCCCCTTTCATGGGAGATCTAAGAAGCACCAATTCCGAAGGAATTGTCATCCCTGGTTTGAGGATAATGCACTCATGTTCTGTGAAAAGCATTTAGTGCTTTTGAACACAAAATTGAGAAACACTTAACAAATTGTGTTCAAGCTACTTGAGAAAGTGAACTTTGTCAACTTTTAATTTACCGTTGGATATACTCCCTCTGCCAAAAATATATCCACGGCCTCACCTCCAAATTGGACAGGACCTCCATCATAGTTCTGAAACTGTTGAAGTAGAGATCTGTTCCCTGTCATGTGCCTGGAGCATCCACTGTCTACAATCCATACATTGTTGTTCTTGTCAAATGGAAGTCCCTACACATAAGATGAGATTCTTTGTTTTGTTTGGAAGCCCAAGCCTTGCTGGTCTTGGGTTCTTCCAAGGATAATGACATAACTGAACCAAATGTTATGCATGGGAGTTCAGTAGAGGTCTTTGAAGACGAGGTTTGGGCTGCAACATCTTCCTTGATCTTCTAGTCCACCCTTTTGCTGACCTTGGAGGATGAGCTTGTTGACGCTTTTGCAGCATGGCCTTCTTCCGAAGCTTCTTTCTTTTCGGAAGAAGCCTTCACCACCTTTTCTTCCAAAGCGGTCTTCTTCTTGGATGGTTGCAAGGGAGATTTCTTGTTCTTCTGAACCTTAATGGCTTTTGCTTCCAAAGCCATTTTCCCGTCGGAAGAAGGAGTTTCTTCTGAAAGTAACCTGGCTTCCAAGAGTAGCCTTCCCTTTTTCATTACTTGAACCATTTGAAAATGTCCAAATGTGAAACCTTCCTTGACTCCTTCTTCCCTAACAGTATTTGCATAATGTGTGCTTGCAAGATTGTAGTAACAATCTTTTGCGATGTGATTTTACAGGCCACACGTGATGCATGCAATGTTAGTCTTTTGGGAAACTAAGGGTTGCTGTTTCTTGGGCTTCTTTTCTTCATTAGCAACTTTTCCCTTTAACTTCTGATCCTTTGGTAGGACTGGAATGTTGGTATTACATTCTTTTCCTGAATCAAAAGTACCTACCACTTGGAATCCAGCTAAGATAATGACACCCTTCTGCTTGGGGTCAATCTTCAGTTTGGACTCAACCACCTTCTTGGTAGTTCTTCAAGCAGCTTTAGCTCTACTTCTTCTAGCTTTAGTGGTTAGGATTTGATCTTCACAGGAAGAGATGGGTACATCTACCTGTTCCTTCCCTATGGTGGCCACTATTGATGCCTCGTCCTTCAACTTTGGAAAGGAAGGGTCAGCAGTTCGAACCTCTTGCTCTTAAGCACCACATCTAGGTTGTCTAATAGACTCATAGGAGTGTGGTGGAGCGATTTCATTGGTTCCCAACCCTCCTTTGTTATGATAACAGAGTTTGGAATGGGAGGATGATGCAAGAATAGCTTGGAAGTTCTGCTCAAAAATAGCATGCTTCCTGGCCTGAGCCTCAGCAGTGACAAGCTGGGCTTGAGCCTCAGACAATTTGGATATCAGATCCTTGATTTGAGTCTTGTAGTTGGTGTGTTTATGTTTTAAAAGAGATACAATTTTCTCTAACTCATCAATTTTCTTTTGATAGTCAGATTCAACTCTTTCCAAATTAGATTTTAGAATATTTAAAGTCTCAATATCGGATCTGATTTCCATATTGTAGTCCTGATAAAGTTTAACTTTAGCTATACAGGATGGAGTACAGAGATGTTCATATACCTGGGCATCATTTGTTCCGGCCATGAGAGCTTGAGCAGGAGTCACATCCTATACCATGAAGCTCCAGTCAACTTCTTGAGCCATTGCAGCTATTTCAATTGACCTCTCAGTGGGCTTTGAGGTTGAGGATGTGTGGAGGCGTGTGGGGTTCCCGGATTGGTCTTGGGAGCCTTGCATTCCTTGCAAAATGACCCAGTTGGTTACAGTTGTAACACTTTGCCTTGGTCTTGTCAAACCCGAACTTGCTAGTAGTTGGTTTGGAGGGAAATGCCTTCCAGTTCTCTTAATGAACTTCTTCGCTCTGTAAGTTAAGAGAGCCATCTGCTGGAAAATGTCCATGTACTCTACATCATCTGGACTAAAACACTCAAGATCATCAAAATAGTATTGAAAATCTCCTGAGTGTCCACTTCCTGAAACAAAGGCACAACTTTCCTGGAAGGAGTTGTGTCGAGCCTGTTGAGACCTTGGAGTCTCAGGAAAAGTGATGTAAGGTCTAGAAGAGCAAGATGCCTGCTGAGAAGTTAGGAAATGCTGAGGTTGAGGGGTTAATGAGCCTTCAGCAACCATTAAAGCATTGCTAGCAGGAAGACTTATGGGTCTGCTTGTTTGGTGGCCCTTCTTACTCTCCATCTCTAGGCAATATCCATCAAGGATGCTGTAGAGTTCAGTCATGGAAAGAGTGTTCAAGTTTTCTGTTCTCTTAATAGAGACCTAGTAGATTGTCCACTCATTTGGAAGAGCACTCATGAACTTTCTGGTGAGATCTCTAAGTTCAGGAGTGATCTTCACAGACTGAAGGGAAGAGACAAGATCCATGTACCTGAAGTACTGCTCGCTGAGGGTCTATCCAGCAATATGAGTGAAGTTCTCGAACTGCTGCTTTAGTGAGTCCTTCTTTGAGTCGTTGGAGCTTTAGTATATCTGAGCAAGTGCATCAAACAATTCTTTGGCAGTCTTGCAATGCTCGAACCCCACCATAATAGAGTTTGGTATTACAGTCATGAGAATAGTCATAGCATTGCTATCGATGTCCATCTTCTTCCTGTCTTCATCAGAATAGTCCTCAATAGCCTTCTCTATCATGTCACCGTTTCCACCAGGTGATGCCACCTTTGGCTTGTACGGTCCATTGACAATGGAGTTCCACAGTCTGCTGTCTTGGTATCTAATGAAGCCTTTTATTCTTCTACTCCAAGACCTGAAGTTTTCAGGGGTAATGATGGGAGCTTTTGTCATTGTTCCCATCTCTACCTCAGATTTGTTAAGGGCCATTTGAGTGAGTGAGTGGTAGGGAGGAGTAAAAACAGGTTGATTTGGATGGTAAGATCACGCAATCAAGAGCCTGAAAAGCTCTGGTACCAATTGAAAGATCGGTGTTTGTCACTTAAACATAATGTTTTTCACTCAAACTCACCTAAAACACACTCGGATATATGAGAATGAGTAAGAGTTTATCATAATAGACAACGTAACTAAGAACACACAAAGATAATTTCAAGATACTTTTATATATTGATTCTCAACTCAAAATACAAGACTCTTACAAGCATATCTTTATCTATTTCAATGAGTTACAAGGAGAACCAACATATAATACTATCTACAGCCAGATATACTTTGATACCAGCTGACATCCTATAGCTAAAGTCTATACTACAAGACTAAAGATTAAGGTATCTCCGATAAAGTCATTATGAGATTTGGTAGTCAGGACATGTCCCTGACATACCTTTTGTCACCAACTAAAGTTGGTAACATGTACTATCATGAATAGGTGAATAGTGGACTAAAGTATGGTCAACAACATGGCTCTTTAGGAAGAAGCCATGCTGTATCAGAAGTATGCTGCGGAGTGTCAGAGACCATACTTGTGTCCACTGGTTCATAGCAGTTTCTTTCGAAGGTTAAATGGCTTCGGAAGAGTAAGTACTTCCGAAGCCACTTATACTTCGGAAGAGGCTGCTTCTTCCAAGGCTTGGAGACTTCTTCTTTTCATCATACTTCGAAAGTGGTCTTTACTTTATTCTTCTAAGTCTTGAACTTCAGAAGTATGTACTTGTCTTCGGAAGTTGATCTTTAATTTTGTCTTCGAAAGAACTCTACAACCTTCGGAAGTTCCAAGATAAGCTTTGGAAGCCTTTTGTATGCAGCACCAAAATAACTTTAAGTGAGAAAGTTTTGGTTGCATTAGCCTTCTTCTTGATCCAACAAACTCCATGACCGACGGCGGTGATAGGTTCAAATGGATCGATCTGTGATTGTTATCAAGCAATTGACAATAAAATGAACACTGTTATCAACACAAACAAATATCAGAAAAATTCATAGAGTTTTTATTGATATTAGAAGGAATACAAAGTGCAGGAATATGAATATCTAAACTTCTAACATGCACAAAACAAGCAATCCTATTTATACTAATAACAAAAAAGAAAAGGAACATATATTTCTTAATAAGTCCCTAACAAAACGATTCTAAAGACTAAAAATGTTAATTTTTATAGGGTTCCAAAATTACCCCCCTAAGATTTGTATTATTCTTCAGCAAAAGTAATATTCTAGTTCTTTTTTAATATTGAACTTAGGCTTTTCTTTGTATAGCTCTAGTTCTTGAAGATGTTTCTTGATTAAAGACTTGAACTTCTCATCTAAAATACATTACCCAGGCTTGGAGCCATTTGTCATGATTGCCATAGCTTCCATCACCAAAAATGTTTCTTTTGATAAACCTGTAATGTCTACATTTGCATACGTCTCTATTGGCTTTGGATTTTCTTTGGTATATATCTCTAACACTCCTTTACTAGAAATCCGCATGAACTCTATATCTTTAATGTCTTTCTTTATAATATTTGCATATGCCATTGCCTTCCTTAAAGAAATTATTTCCATTACAACATTCATCACTTTAATGATTGTCAAAAAGTATCTTCTGTCATTTTCTGGTTCAACTGATGATACTGACTCAAAATTTTGATTGGACAAGAAAGAGATATAACTAGGATGAAGGAGTTTGAGTTCAAACACTCCAAACAAACTAATCATATTATTTTCCCAATCCTTTAGATTCCTTACAAGCTTCATATGGAAAGAGGATGAATCACAAAACCATCTGAAAATGGTTTCGATGATTGAGTGCCATCAGTGAGTTTTAATCTAGGATTGGTTACTTTCTCAGAATACTTATCGTTGAAAGTATCCAACTAACAATCATCAGCAGGTTCACTTGATTCTCCTTTCTTTGACTTTCTCTCCATCTTAGAAAAATAACTCTTGACTTCTTCATCACAATGAGTTTTTAGAAAGGCAGACATTCTAGATATTCCCCTGTCAAGTAGTTTCACAAAGTTGTCTCCTCTATCAGCCTTTGTAGGATGAATAAGAGGTAACTTGTGTAATTCCTTCAATGTTGCATAGGTAATGATATGATGCTCGAGTAAAAATGATAAACATCCCAAATTGCATTTACTCTTTTGCTCAAAAAAGCATCAAATATCTCATCATAATTCCATGCTATAATCTTCACTTCCTTTGATTTATCAGGCACAATCATTGCATTCAACAACTCTTATATTGATTTTCCTATTTGTAGCATGTTTCTCACTAGGTCTTCGATTGATCTAGCTTTATTCCAAAGCTGTTTTTAATCAATAGACACTTTATAGCCTTGTTTTTCAACATTAGGGAACATATTCGTACGTTCTTTCCTGTGTTCATGAGATCTTCTTACTAACTCCATTGACTTTATTTTCTGAGGCTTTAGCATTTTGGTTCTTTTGGTTATTTCTAGATATTAAGGAGTATCCATATCTAGAATGATCATTTTGTTGTACATCTTCTCAGTTTCTTGGAAACTTCTCACAAGGCTTCTTAATGACTCACCTTGAAGCTTATTCAATCTTTTTCTTAGATAATCCTTGACTGTAACCACATTCTCAAGGATGGAATGCTCATATCATCTGGATTTGGGTGGTGCAATTCTATCATAGGAACATCATTAATATTTAAGCTTTCATTCAACGATGTCCATTCTCCATGCTCAAGACTTATTTCATTTGGATGTGCTAGAGCTGACGACTCTGCAAACATACATTTTTCATACTCCTCATTGATTTGAGTCACTGTCAATCCATCCAAATAAACTCTCTGTTATACTTCTTCCTGATTAAGTTCATCAGACCCATCATCAATTTCAGTTTGAATACAAACATCCGTTGTTTGTTTCATCTCTGGTTCTTTTCTTTTTCAATCACAACTTCAATGTTTGGTGATTGCACAACAGAAATAATATTCTCTATAATTCGCTCAGACCGTAAAGAATTAATATCAAATGCTTGATTAAAATCAACAGTCTCAATATATTCATTTTCAACTTGATCATCATATCTTTGATCATTCATTTCTGTATTAGCACTATCATCAACATTTCTTTACTCTACATTATCTTCTCTATGATCAGAGATTGCTTGCTTACTATCCATCACTTGAATAGCTTCTTCATTTCACCTCCATGATGGCCACCTTGATTGTCATCATCATCATTGTCATCATCATTATTATCATCATTGATTGAAAAACTTTCATCATCATGATCGTCGTGATCATCATCTTCTTCAGATTCTTTAACAACTTCTTCCATAACATCTTCAATAAGATCATTAGGATTCACAGGCTCATCCTCTGACAAATGAAAGTGTTGTTGATTAATATCAGTAATATCATCAGCTACATTCCTCATGTACTCAAACATAGGTACATTAGCAGCTCCTATAATCACAGCTAGTCTCTTATACACCACCTCAAACATATGTTGTAAATCAAGTCTATCACCTTGCACTCCATAAGCATGAATGTCTGGATATTCTTCACTTATAATCAACTAGAAAAATCTGGGATACATGAAGTACTTATTCATCTTTCCTTTCTCCAAGTTGAATATGAACCCATTCATAATCCATTTAGCGATGTTAAATCTTCTGTTAGTAGCTATGGCTACCATGGGAGAGGCTATATGAAACTGCAAATGAGTTCCATCTTGCACTTATTTTTGACATGCAGTGCTGAAATATATAACATAGAATCTTCTAGTGATTGTGAACTCTTGCCCTAAAGAATTGCTTTTTTGGGAAGTTATCTAGGTGACGCATCTGCATAAATGTCTCTCTACACTCATTAAAAGTGTATTCAGATAAATCTTGATATTTATTTTCACCCAATCTTAAAGCAAATCTTATAGACTCTTCAGATAGTTTAATCATCCTATCATTTGTGATGAATCCCCTTAAAAATTTTCTTCTATTATCATCTAACTCAACTTTTGCAGTTCTCCAAAATTTCTTGATTAGCCTCTCATATATGGCTGGTCTAGCACACATAGCATAGACATATTTTGTCCTTGGAAGAAATCGTATCATCAATTCATATCCATCAGCTTCCTTAACTTCTTCATTAGAAAAGCAACAACATTATGCTTAGGCTCAAAGTTTAAAATATTCATCTGTCAATCAAAAAGAAACATGAATTAGTATGAAAGATTATACTTAACTAAGTTTTATCAACCTTGTTAAAATGTATAATTCCTTCAATAGATTTTATGTTCAACTAATAAGTTATATATTTTCAAAGTTGATAAATTTTTAAAAACATTCAAAAATTTGAACTTACTGTTTTAAAGATTTAATCAAATTTTAAGATATAGAATCAATTATGTGATTTGTTTCTAGATGATTTGAACATACAAGGTGAGTTTTAAAGAAAAATAGATAAGTTTTATTTGAAAAATTCAAGTGTCGATTCATTTCAAAAATATTATTTTATTATTATTTTTTTTATTCTGATGATCTTTAAATCATCGAAAAAAATTTTGCGATGAAGATTTGGATTTGATGATGTTAATTTGTTTGCAATTCAATGTTATTAACAATATCAGGCTCCATTGTTAACAAATAATCCTAAGAACTCAACAATTTCAGATTTATTCAAGGTTTTTAGGGTTCGAATGCCTAAATAGGGTTCAAACATCTGAATGAATTTGATGATAATGAACACAGATTTGAGGATATAATGAGAATGTGTTGCTCGTGTTCGTTGATATTACCTTAGGTAATCAATAAAACTTCGAAGCAACAAGTAATCAGATTGAATTTAAGTGAGTCGGAACTGAGTGTAAGAGAAGAGTGAATATGAGTGTGAAATGTTCGAATGAAATGAAATTTGTGCAAGTGTTGGAATTATTTAAGTGTAAAAACTCTTAGACGCATTACAACTGTTTAGGCGTATGACCACTATTTAGACGCATGAGGTCTAGGCGCATTAGCACTGTACAGGCCTATTACCTCTTTCAGGCGTATGAACCTTAGACACATGCGTTACACTTGGTCAAATTTTGTTTTAAGTACCTAGGCGCATTTGCACTATTCAAGCACATGAGCACTGTTTAGGCGCATGAGCACTGTTTAGGCGCATCAGCACTGTTTAGGCGCATGAGCACTGTTTAGGTGCATAAGCACTAGTTAGGCGCCTGACCTACAATGAAACGCCTAACATTTTGTTTTATTTTTAAATGAAACGTCTTGTACTATTTAGGCGCATGAGCTTGTGCAAAATGCCTAACACTTAACCAAGAATTTCAGACTTTTGACCACTGTTTAGGCGCATGAGGATAACTCAAAACATCCAACACTTATCATAAAACTGAAATTTCATCATGCGGCTAAACTTAGAATTATGGAGACTGTTTTGGCGCATGAGACATCCATATGTCTAACTCTTGTCAATTTTTCACACAAACTTCATTCAAACCCTAATTTTGATCAATTTCACTATTTTTTATAAAAATTTCAAACTTTGGTCAAACTTTGAATAAATACTCAGACTTTGACTATTTGACCAAAACATTGACATTTGACTAATGGTTGACTTTTTGACCCAATTTGACTTTTGACCAAATCTAGACATTTGACCTTTTCTATTATTAATAACTTTCTCGTCATTTTAGTCTAAAAAATTTCATAAAAATGCGAACCCTTTCAACTCTTTGCAAGAAGCTTTTTCACATTTTAAAACAATTTGAGAATTATTAATTTAGGTTCATTTGTAACATATCAAGCACATGCTAACTTGAATATTTTGGCTTCATCCTTTTTCACCCAAACATTTATTTTGATATTTTCCTTTTCATCTTTACTCCCCTTAAACTTTTAAGTTTCCAAACTTAGAAGTTTATAAAAGTTTGAAGTTGAAGTAAAACCAGTCATCATTAACATGCCTATACACATAAAATCATACAAAAAACAAAATAAAGCAGAATAAAAGTCTACACATTGAATCACATGCCTACAGTGAGATCATATCATACAATAATTAGCACATTGAAATAAAAAAGTTGTGGATAGTCATACACAATGATTAAATCCTGATCAAGTGTGTTCTAGGTTAGTATTACCATAGCAAAGGAGACACAAGATCTAAGGACACACAATGACAGCTTTGGTAAAAGAATCAGTACACTTACTTTTTCATTTCTTAGATTTATTAAGGTGATTAGATATGACATTATGTAATCCACACTTAGACTTAGAGAGTCTGACCCTCGTCAAGGGATGCAAGCAAGCACTTTTGCTCAACTTAAAAACCTGTCATATATGTATAACCAGATCTCATGTTTAGGTCACTCATAGAATCAACCTGTCATATATGTATAACCAGATCTCATGTTTAGGTCACTCATAGAGTCATCATGGTTAAACCAGTTGATAATCTCCAAGAAAACCACCTTGGACAAGCCATTAGCTAATCCTCGAATCCGTTTTATTAAGAAATAGATAGAGATGATTCATAAGAATCATAGGGCATCCATTTCGGACTTTAGAAAGGATTATGCACATTGGCATCTTTTGCATTAGGTGATAATATCCAGGTCTGTAATGACTTAAAACAGAGGATACCTGGTCACTTCAGGTTTACGATGAATCATAACAGAGAAGCGAACAAATGCGGTAAACAAATCTCATGGTTACACATATTATTTCAAGGTGTGAGATTGTGACTTACAAGCAATCATAGCTAATCACGTCAGACTTTATTGTCGAGTGAAGTATGCAACTGATTAAAACTGATGTACTATCATTTCTCACATATTGCAAAGACAGATTTAATCTTAAAAATTATAACAAACAAACTATATTTTTGTATTTTCATTTTATAATTTTATCTTTTGTTTTTGCAATTTTCCGATGTTATATTTTCATTTTCAGTTAACAAACACACACAATATACATAAGCAGGTAACCAACTTTGATGGATTAACTTTTGAATGTTTATGAAAATGAAGGAGGGTTATTATCATTTTGAAAAAGTTAAATCAGGTTCAACATGATTAATAAGACCAATTGATTCAACTAGATACTCGAACCTTCCAGAGAAGAAAGCTTTGGTAAACAAGCCAACCAACTGTTTTTCTATTGATATCTGAATCAAAATGATTAAACCTTTTTTAGAGTTGTCTCTGAGAAAATGATATCGAATCTCGGTATGTTTTGTATTAGAATATTGTACAGGATTAGCTGTAATAAACATTGCAGTAGTGTTATTAGTGTAAAGAGGAGTTTTAAGAAAAATTGAACCCGTAATCCAATAGTTGATTTTGTAACCAAAGGATTTGAGAACATCCTGCTGATGCAGCAATGTACTTAGCTTATGCAGTTAAGAATCATTTGTTTGTTTGTTACATTGCCAAAAGACTAATCGAGGACCCAAAAACTAACAACCACCCCTAGTAGATTTTCTAGCTTGACAAGATCCCCCATAATCATTATCAGTATATCCATGTAACTCGAAGTTGCCTTCCTAAGGATGCCATAACTCTAGAGCTGGTTTGCCTTTGAGATATCTGAATATGCGTTTGATAGTGATAAGGTGAGATTCCTTCGGGCTGATGATACTTGGCACAGACACAAACAACATACATTATATTAGGTCTAGATGCAAATACATCAAAGATCCAATCATAGATCTGTATAATGTTTGGTCTATTGATTTTCCTTTGGATCAGGATCAATCTTGTTGTTTATGTCAGTTGGAGTTCGGATGGACTAACAATCTTGCAGCTTAAATATCTTCAATAGTTTATCAACAAACTTCGCTTGATTTATGAAGATGCCATCTGCAGACTGTGTAACTTGCAGTCCAAGAAAGAAATTTATTTATCCCATAGAACTCAACTAGAAACGAGATTTCATGATTTCTTCAAATTCTGAGCAAAGTTTCTGACTGTTTGATCCAAAGATGATATCATCCAAATACAATTGTACACAAAGAAGATTAGATGCATCCCTTTGGATGAATAAAGTAGGATCAATCTTCCCTCATGTATATCCATGTTAGATCAAGTGTTGTGACAATATTTCAAAGCAGATTCTTGGGGCTTGATGTAAACCAAAAGAGCTTTGCTAAGCTTGTACACACGATGAGGAAATTCAACATCTTCAAAACCTTGAGGTTGCTTAACATACACATCATCAGTGATTGGTCCATACAAAAATGCACCCTTAACATACATTTGATACACTTTCAATTTCATATAAGAAGCATATGCCAGGAATACCCGAATTGCTTCTAGTCTTGCAACTAGAGCAAAAACTTCATCATAATCTATTCCTTCATCCTGAGTATATCCTTGAGCTACTAATCGAGCATTGTTTCGAATGATAATTCCTCTGTCATTGGATTTGTTTCAGAATAACCATTTTGTTCCAATGGCATTCCCTCCTTCAGGTAAATCCACCAGTTTCCGCACTTCTTGTTTTCTGAATTGTAATAATTCCTCTTGCATTGCTTCAATCCACCTACTGTCCTTCAAAGCATCAGTAATGTTTTTAGGGAAAATTTGAAAAAGAAAACATGAGTACAAGCAAAGATTTCATCGTTCAGAGTGACTTCATGTTGTTCTTTCATTCCAATTACCAATAATCAGAGAGATGGGATGTTTCTTGCACCCTCAAAGGATCATACATACCAATTCAATAGGTGATTTCATAATTGCTTTGCTGGTATTCCACAAGTCCAATAATAAATGCGGATTAAGATCCTGCTCAGAAAAACCAAGTGTTGTCTTCCGTATTTGTCAATGCGGAAGACATAAAACAAATACGGACAAGTATTTGTTCTTCCGCATTGACAAATGCGGAAGACCAAGAAACAATACGGACAAGACTTTGCTCATCCGTATTTGACAAATGCGGATGACCAAAAAAATGTGCATAAGTATTTGTTCATCTGCATTAACCAATGCGGATGACCAACACACTTATCCGGATGATCAAGTGAAGAAATGCCGATTAAGTTAACTCATCCGCACTTGTCAATGAGGATGAACAAGCAAAGATGCGGATGAAGACTTAGACTAGTTCTGATGTAATAGTTCAGGGGTAGTTTTGCCATTTTGTAAAAGGCATCTTGTCTGCCTATAAATAGAATAGATAACCTCGTGCATGAGGTGGCGCCTGATAGATAGAGAATTTTGTTGTCATTTATCTCTGTAATCAATCAACTTTCATATATAATACAAAAGCATTTATGAGTATTTTTCTTGCATTGAATGTTCTTTGATTGTTTGTTTCCGCCACTCAATCATTGACTTGATTACGATATTCGATTCTCAGTAAGAATCTCAATCTTACTTACCCAGTCACTTGTGAATACGATTAGTTGGAATCTCGTTTTGTTGAACATTCACATCCAGAATGGTTTGGTTAAAGTCGGAGAGCTGTTGCAATAGCGTTGAGGAAAGTGGAATAAAATTCACAACATGAGTTGGAGAATTGAAAAAGTAATCAAACTTGTCATTAACATCTATATCTCTGGATACAGATGAAGTTCCAGACTCAAGATGATGAATTTGTGTCTATCATTAGAATAGGTTGAGAAACATCATAATCTTCAAGAACTTGTTGATGCTCATGATTTTGTTGCTCATGATTCTCTGTAGAGAATAGAGGATCTCTTGCAAAAGAGAAAATGGATAATATGGACTTGTATCATCCATATCATCAGAATTAGAATCTTCACCAAAGTCTCCAAGATCTGCTACTTGTTTTATGTTGACACACGAAGATTCAAACATATTAGAATTAAATAAGTTTGTTAATGAATCTAAATCAAATAACCACTTTAGACATTGCAACTGATGGAACAGAGTTTTCAAGGAATTTAACATTGAACGTTTCAATGATACATTCGTCTTAGAGTTATAAACTCTATACGCTTTTGAAGCGGACGAATATCCAAGAAAAAATCCATCATTAGACTTCGAATCAAATTTTCCTAAATGTTCATTTGAATTTTAAATCAAAACAGGACGTCCAAAAGATTTAAGAAATCATATTGGGTTTCCTGCAAAACATTAACTCATAAGGAGTTTTCTGTTTGTCTTTAACCAACAACGTACGATTTTGAATAAAATAGGCAGTTGATATTGCCTCATCCCAGAATGTGATAGGAATCATTGCATCAACTAACATTGCACGAGCTGCTTCAATCAGTGTTCTGTTCTTCCTTTCTGCAACTCCGTTTTGTTATGGAGTTCGAGGAGGACTTAACTGATGAGCTATTCCTTTTTCTACACAAAACTGTCAATATTAGCATTTTTAAATTTAGTTTCATTATCATTCTAATTATTTTAACTTTTTAATCTAATTGTTTTTCCACTTTTAAGATAAACTCTTTTAAAAGATCAGTTGTTTCAGATTTTGCATGAAGAAAGAAAACCCAAGAAAATCATGTACATTCATCAATGATGACTAAACTATAGGATTTCTTCCCGATACTTTATATGTTTACAGTACCAAATAAATCCATGTGTAACATTTATAAAGGCTTTGAATTTGAGTTTATTTGTTTGCTCTTATAAGATGCTCTATGTTATTTTCCTTTCAAACATGCTTTGTAGAGGTCAGATGTTGCGAATTTATTCGAAGGAATTCCAATAACATGGTTTCCTGCTGCAAGCTTGTTCATGTTCATGAAGTTGGAATGACCGAGATGTCTATGCCAAAGTTGGCTTTCAACATTATATGCACGAGCAATGAGACAGGTTGTTTCTATAGACAGATCAAGTTGAGACATGTCTAATTTGTAGACATCTCTATCATGAACAATTTTGACAACAACCCACTTATTGCTGATCTGAAATCCTGGCTTTAAGATATAATAAAAAGAGTCATCAAATAAAGTAGAGTACGATTTATCGCATATTTGTGAAACACTCAAAAGACTAAAATTCAATTGTTCATAGTAGTTAACTTTATCAAAACTTATTATTCCATTTGAAACCGTTCCTCACCAGTTATTTTTCCTCCTGAATCTCCACCAAACGTCACATCAATACCATCTTTCAGCTTAAAATCTTGAAGCATGGTGTGATTGCCTGTCATATGTTGGCTACACCCACTATCAACATATCATGTGTTTACGGGTCTCCGTGGGCGTACCTGCATTCAAAGACATTTAAGTAGAGTTAGTAACCCAAGATGAAATGGTCATGGGCTTTCTAATTTATCAATGATGATAAACTGTTTGAAATGGAGTTTGTTTATGTCCAGTTTCTTTTGAGATTTATGATTTTCAAATCCTCTTTGGAAAACATTCTGATTATCTTTTGTTTGTTTTGTTTTCAAAACATTAAATCTATTTTCAAGATCATCATCAAGGAATTTTGAACCATTGTTTGAAACATTATAAATTTTTTTCTTATTATATGTTTCATTTTTCATTCTCATTAAGCGTGGAACTAAAGGTTCTTGTTATACTATTGTGATCTAACGTTATATTGATTATCATAATTAGATAATGTTATATTGATTATCATAATCAGAATTGATTCTTCTAAAATATCTCAAAACTAGAGATGGTGATTTTGATATATTTTTAAATTCATTATAATGATTTCTTTGAAACTTTGGATTAGCATATCCTTGGTTATCAAAATCCTTTCTAGGTGAGTTCTTTCTGAAGTAACAATCCTCTGTATTATGATTCCTTTCATCACACAATGCATAGTATTTGCTAAAAACAAACAACTGTGTTATGATTCATCATATCACATATGTGATAGTATTTGTTAAAATAACACTCAGATGTGTTATGATTGTACATGTTGTGGCTTTTGAAACAACATTTTCTTAACCATGGATGTACATGCCACATTGGATCCTTGTTTAGATTTAGGAGTAGACCGGGTAAGCTTTTGTTTTTGCTATGTGAGTTTGGTCTTTTGAATATTTGGATTTTTCTTTTGAACACTATCACAATTCCTTACTCCTTAGATACAAATCTATTTTGAACAACAAAAGACTTAGGACCTGAACCCGTTTTTAGATCAGAGTTAGATTTGATTTATGGTTTTGATATTGTTTCAAATATTGTGTTCATGCGAAAATTTCCCGCTGACACAAAATTCACAGGTTTAATTTGACTTTATTTGTTGTTTTGTTCAGACTGTTTAGCTTTTGAAGTTGGTTATCTTCTTCTTTGATTGCTTGATTATTTCTTATTGTTTTGAGTTTTAATTGAATCTTGAGATGATTTTTTTCACATTCTTTGATTTGATTTAATTCATTTGAGCTTGAATCATTTGAACATGTAGTGTCTGATTTCTCTTGTTTACACTTTCCTATCACTTTGATATTGATCACATTAGATTTTTCATTCTCTTAATCAATTTGACACTTCTCTATGACACATTCACTTTTTAGAACAAATAGCTTTTTGTTCTTTACACGAGATTTAGAAGATTTTAATTTAATTGGATGGCCATTCTTAATCTTTTCTGAATCTTTCTCCTCGATTATTTGAATGTTTATTTTTTCAATTTCACTTTCACTGGTTTCCTGACCACTTTTTTTCTTCTCTTGAAATTCTTTTAGCTTCGCTTTATTTTCTAGTGAATGGTCATGAGTATTGAATTTTCTGGTAAAGTATTAGAGATTGATTCGGGCATAGGTTCATGTGTAAACCCTAAACCTGTTTTATCTTTATCTTTTCTTCCATTTACAAGTTGCTCAACTATAGTGTATGAGCTCTTTCCTTTAGCCAAGTCAACTTGAGTTACTGCATGTGCCAATTTTCCTTGTTCTAGTCTTTTTGTCATTTCTTTATATTGTTTCTTAACAAATTCAAGTTCTTTTTGAGTTTTGTTCCAACTTGTTTGAAGTGACATGATATTATCATCAGCTACTTTATGATCATCTTTCAGTTTTCTATGCATTGATTCTTCTTGCTTCAATTTATAAAATATTTTGAACATGTATGTTTTATAATGTTCAACTTGATCAAAACATGCTTTTGTGCATAGTTTTTCTCTTACTTCAATTGGAATTTCAGGATGTGAACTTGAAGACTCAGTGTCAGATGTAGACTTTACAACCTTTGGTTGTTCAGACATTGCCATAAGTGCAATTTCTTCTGTGTCCTCCTTTGGATCAGATTTTTCACTCCAGTCATAGTCTGTCTCATTGTCTAATTCATTAGATTTTAAATCATTGTTTTCAGACTAGTCATCATTCATTTTAGAAATTAATGCTAATACTGAAGTAAGATCAGCTATGAATTGTTCAGCAGAAGCACTCTGGTCATAACCATCTTTTATGCTTACAACAATTGTTTTCTTTTATTCTTCAGTTGTCTTTTGATCATCTGCTAAGTCAGGCATAGGCAAACTTGATATGGTTTTTGAAAAGTCTTTTGATTTTGATGTTGATGTCTTTGGTTATTGGAACTGCTTTGACCATTTCAACTTTTAGTTCTTGGAGCTTTATATATCTGGAAAAATGACCATAACTGATAGGATCTCAGCATCTAGTTTGATCGATTCGAATGATTTCAGCAGCGGAATAGAGTACCAACTAGCACAATTCGAGCAAGAATACCAAAGATATAGCAATGAACATAATTAGTTATAGAGAGAGAAAGTTTCTGCAAAAGGAATATTTCATTCAATCACACGCTTTGGCATGGCATTCGCAAAATTACAATTAGGTCATTCTTCCTTATATAAGGAAAGATGACGTAGGCTGATGTCACTTGATAGTGACATCTAACCGTTATTTAACAAACTACTGAAACACTAAAACTACTGAAGATGTCAAGCAGCTGACATCTTCTTACAAGAAGCTAAGTGTTTACTTATTACAAAACTACTGATAAGAAACTACTGAAACTACAACGACTGAAGAACAAGCTCTTCAGTCGTTTTACAAAACTACTGAAAGTAAAAACATAAAACTACTGATAAACACAACTACTGAAGAAGTACTCTTCAGCTGTTGTGACAAACTACTGAAACTTCAGCACTTGGTCTTCAGACTTGAACTTCAGATGTTTCATCAGCTGATGACTTCAGTAGATGTCATCAGCTGATATCTTCAGTCTTTGTTTTCAGACTTTGTACATCAGTTGTTGATCTTCAGCACTTGTGGACTCTTCAGCTGTTGAACTTCAGTACTTTGGTCTTCAGCTTCAGCACTTGTATTCTTCAGCTGTTGGACTTCAGCACTTTAGTCTTCACCTTCAGCACTTGTGTTCTTCAGCTGTTGAGCTTCAGCACTTTACTCTTCAGCTGCTGAAGTCTTTAGTACTTGATCTTCAGCTATTGAAGTCTTCAGTACTTGATCTTCAGCTGTTGAAGTCTTCAGCACTTGTCGAACTGCTGATGAAGCTTTCAGCAGTTGTTGTGATATCATGTGGGACTTAGAGGTTTTCTGATCTTGGCTCATTGGTTCTTTTGGTCCAATAATAACTATTCTAGTTGAAAATTCTTGATTTTGACTTGTCAAAACTAACTATTTTCTTGGCACTAGGCTTGTAGTTCTTGTTGACATATGAGTGCTTTTGTGTTCTGTAAGCAATCTGCAGGACTGATGAAGGGTATGCACTTACAACACAACAACACAATGAAGAGAGTTGCTAAGAATAGTTAAACCATCAAATAGTGAAAATGGATTAACTTTTGGTAATGATACTAAGAACAAGATAGCAAAATACACAAGGAGATGGTATTCAAGATTGTAGTATATTGCCTTCTCAAGTTCTATTACAAATGTTACAAAGCATATTCAAAAAGTTACAAGTACTTTAGATACATATACTACATCCTACAGCCGGCCATACTTTGAAGGCCAGCTGGATACAATTGACTAGACACAAACATACTCAATTGTAGAGTCAAAAGGCAGATTTCCTTTTGACTAGTGACAATGACATGCCATGGCTCACATCCTAATATCTTACAAAAAGGATAAAGTACATGAAGTAGAAAGTTACAGACTCAAGATTTTCAATGTACAGTTACTAAAAGCATGGACCTTTTCACCAACTTATGTAAGTTGGTGACTTTACAGAGTTACAATGGAAAGGGGACTAGCTTTATGTAAAGTACATCAAATAAAGCATGTATCTTAAAAGTCTTGAGAAGAAATCTACCTACAAGTGTTGGCTTGAGAAGACTTTGTCTCTAAACCTTGAGAAGACTTCATCTTTGGCCTCGGAAGATATTGGTCTTGGCTTCGAAAGGTTTCACACTTAGAATATTTTAGTTGTTGGTGTGAAACTTCCAAAGAATTCTTCTTCAATGCACTTGTGGATGCATGTAGGAGACTTTGAGTGTTTGAGTTGCATCAGCCTTTACATTTAATACTTACAAACTCCCCTAGGCTGATGCTACCAAAACACTTTGAAAACTTCAGATATCAACAGTCTTCATTATGATAATGACCATCCCTTTCTTTATGAGATGATCAGGATCACTCAGACTCTCAAAATGTCTTCTCATGTCAAAGAGATCATGCAGAGGCAAATTAAACATGTCTTGCCATGTGTAGACATTCTAAATGCCTTGATCTATGATGACATACCACCTTTGTTGATTTGTGGTGTATGTCCAAGATAGGATGGGTCTTCCTGATGCTAGAGGAGATGTTTGAATGAGAGATGATGGAGCATCCTCTGGTTGCACATCCTCTAGACTATCTGACACGTCCTGAGGTTCTGAAAAGGATGCTTCTTTCTTTTTCTTTGGTTTTGGCTTTGGCTTTGAAGCCATCCTTTTCTTTCTTTTTGTTCCTTATAAATGAGAAGACTGGCCTGCAGTACCTAATTGATCTTCTTTGTGATTCTCAGTTGGGTCTTCCTCTCTCAATGGTTTAGAAGGAGAGGGACTTTGACCCTATTGTGGATCAGAAGATGAAGCTTGCTGAGTCTCAGCAGGAGTTCAGGTTGTGTTGTCTTAGGTTGTTCAACTTTAACCTCCACTTCAGGTGGAGCTTGACTTGGAGGGGAGTGTAAGTCTATTAACTCTCCACTCTTGATCTTATGCTTGATTACCCTGATATGCTCATCCGTAGTAGATAGAGACATAGGGCGAGGTCTCCTTCCAGAGAATCCATACAACTTCAAGTAGCTCATCATCCTTTTCCTATTTGCAAATTTCTTCATACTCTTCTGGATGATGGCTCTTGACTTTGCAGCCTCTTCCCTTAGCATCATTTTGGTGATCTTTCCTTCCTTGACTATCTCAAGTTCAAGTTGTTTGAGGTATTCAAACTCAATATAGTCATAGGATAAGGGAAGAAGTGCATCTGCCTGATAGAGACCTATGGCACTCAGGTAGTTGATCATTTTGATCCTATCTTCTTCTTTGTCTACCTAAGGTTCTTGTTGAACCACATTCTCATGTGCAAGACTTTCTTGAATTTGGGAGAGAGTAAGTACATGCTTGTATAATCATTTCTTTCTTCTTTCTTCTTTGATTTGAATCAGTAGCTCTGCATCTCCTGCCTCCTTTCTCTCCTTTGACACTTCCATGTCAATCAGTTCATTTAATTCCTTTAAGGGGAGAGAAATGACATGATCAATGTCATAGTTCCTCGTCTACAAGTAATTGATCCTGAGTGCCTTGAACTCATTAACCTGAGTGTTTGGCCAGGGGGTAGTCCTGATAGTGGTTTCCATGAGTCTTGCATACCCAGTAGAGGAACCTTCTCCCCTCATCTTCCTTTTCCTCTCTCTCTCTCTCTCTCTCTCTCTCTCTTCCTTAATCTCCTCAGAAGTCATCTTTCTTTTCCCTTTGTCACTCACAGACCTTTGTGACTTAGGGTGGAGAGAGGTTTAGCCTTCATTGCTTGGTGTAACTTCCAAGATCTGGCCAGAGAGAGGTTGAGATGCACCTTCACTAGCAGGTGTCTCAAAAAGGGTATGAATCTCTACAGTAGTTACTGATGATGAGACAGGGCTCTTAGGTTCTGCCAACGGGCCTTCATTCAAGGTTTCCCATATGAAACTAATCTTAGGGTCTGCCTCAACATCTAGTTGACCGATGGCATTGCCTGATTGCCTTAGTCTCATTCTAAAGCTGAACTCTTCGATGACCCTGTCTTTGATTCTTTGAGCCTGCTTGTCAGATTGTCTTGATTGGCTTTGATTGACAAGTGGCATGTTGACTAAATCCAGACCTTCATAGAAGTTCAAGGTCTGAAAATTGATGACCTCTTACTGTCCTTGAACTCTAAGAATGATGAGGGCTCTTTTGCTTTCATTATACCTCCAACCAATAATGTGATTTAAAGTTGGTGGAGATGGCATAGCCCTTGGTATTCCTTCCTTAAATAGACTCTGAATGTAGGAGTTTATGGAGTCCACATCAATGTCAACTTGAGGACGTTGCTGAGTATGCACAATTGCAAGTAAGGATGGTGAGTCCTTAATGTCCATACTCTCTGAATAACTCCTAGGTTCTTTGATAGTAATGACTTTCTCCCCTTTTTTGGTAGCATCACCCTCTTGCATAGGTAAGCTAGGTGTTAGGTCAATCACACTAACAGGTTTGTGTGTTCTTGGTTGAGCTCCTCTTAAAGGTCTCCTAGTTAGTTTTTCCTTGAGATAAGAAATCTCAAGTTGTTGATCATTAACCCTGTTTTGCAAGGTAGTCAAGGGTAGAATGGCTGTACAAGGGTTTTCACAAGAAGAAGGTATTATTATGATGAAACCTTTGCCCCTGTAGCCAGACTGGAAGCAATTAGATTGTTCTTAGCCTATGCTGCATTCCACAATCTTAAAGTTTTTCAAATGGATGTCAAAAGTGCTTTTTTATGTGGAAAAATAAAAAAGAGGTTTACGTGTGTCAACCACCAGGTTTTGAGGACAATAAACATCCTGATTAGGTGTATAAACTTGATAAGGCTCTTTATGGGTTGAAGCATACTTCTAGAGCCTGGTATGAAACACTTTCAAATTTTCTTCTTCAAAATAATTTCACTAGAGGTTCCATAGATAAAACTTTGTTTGTTAAGAAAGTGGATCAGCATAAGCTACTTGTTAAAATTTATGTTGATGATATAATTTTTGCATCCTCTGATCCCTAGTTGTGTGATGATTTTACAAGTTTAATGAAACAAAAGTTTGAAATCAGTGCAATGGGAGAATTACAGTTCTTTCTAGGCTTGCAAATCAAACAAAAGGCTGATGGAACCTTCATTCATCAGTCAAAATATAAAAAAAATCTTTTGAATAAGTTTGATTTACAAAACTATAGCCCTGTTCTACTCCCATGTGCAACACCACACAACTGGATGTAGATCAGAAAGGTAAAGCTGTTGATGAAACACTTTATAGATGTATGATTGGGTCCTTGATGTATTTAACAGCTTCTAGACCAGATATGTTAGGATCAGTGATCTAAGTTTGATTGATTAGAGAGTATTGTAGCGGAAATTCGAACAACGAATTAAACAATTCACAAGAACACAATTGATATTCAATGTAACAGTAAATGGTTATAGAAAAAGAGAATTTTGCAAAAGAGATATTTCATTCATATGCTTTTGTGGTGGCTCAATGTCACACATTATAATCAAGTCAACATTCCTTATATGGGATATGTGACGTCTGCTGATATCACTTGATAGTGACATCTAATAGAATTATTCAAACTACTGAAACTATGCAAACTACTGAGAAAATTCTCAACTACTGATTACATCTCAGAGAATGCTAAGTACAAGAAACATAAAACTACTGAAACTATAACTACTGAAAAGTAAATTACAAGTACTGAAAGGAAACCATCACAACTACTGAAGTTGATAACTTCAGCTGTTGTGACAACTACTAATCACTTTGGTCTTCAGTCTTTGTCTTCAGTCTTTGTTCTTCAGACTTTGTTCTTCAGACTTTTACTTTCAGACTTTGTCTTCAGCTGAGAGCTTCAGACTTTCTCTTCAGTACTTTACTTTCAGACTTTTTCTTCAGCTGATAGCTTCAGACTTTGTCTTCAGTTCTTTACTCTCAGACTTTGTCTTCAGTAGTAGTCTTCAGTACTTGTCTTCACACTTTGTCTTCAGACCTTGTAATCAGCTGATGTCTTCAGCTGTTGTGATCTTCTTCAGTAGTTGTAATGTCTGTGGGACTTAGAGGTTTTTTTGATCAGGCTCATTGGTTTATTTGGTCCAACAAACTCCCCCTGAACCAATGCAGCCAAAACCTCTAAACATATTGATGATCCCACTTATTCTTGGCAGAAACACCCTCTTGATCAGCCTCAGAGGTAATCAGTTAAGCACAGGCCGGGAAAAGGTTTCTAATCTTTTGATTGGCCAAGTATGGAAGGGAACTCTGTCTTGGGAAACTAGACACAGAGTCTTGTACCAACCATGAAACCTAATTCCCATTAATGAGTCTATAAGACTCACTAGCATAGGCCACAAGGAGAACAACTTGTTCCTCCTTGGTTAGTTCTTCTGCTTCTCCCTCGAAGAAGAACTTGGGCCATAATACTCATACATGTATCTCACTGTCTTTCCATTTTTCAACTCCACAGTTGTTATCTCTCTATAAGCA
>JACCIX010000772.1:12500-25000 GCA_025506515.1 Flaveria trinervia
CTTCGTGTGTTCTCACTGATTGGATCGCCAATCAAATAGGATTCCGCACTATTTGATCTGGTTTACACATTAATCTCTAGGTATTTCGGTCAAATACCAGGTCTTAACAAGTGGTATCAGAGCATTGGCTCTTGATTACGTGTGATTCAATCAAGATTGATAAAAAGTTTGTGTTTTTGCACTAAAAACGCAATCTTTTATGTCAAAAGTGATCTTGGACGTTCCCTGCTCATCAAAGTTTGGTTTCTACGGACTTAGGTAATTCAACCTTGCGAAAGTTCAAATTTTACGGCTAAAACACGTTTAACCTAGAAATTTTCGCATAACAGCAGCTTCAGTCGCACGAGTGAGCCATTCGCACGACTGGACTCATTCGCATTGCTCAGTCGCACGATTGGACATAGTCGTATCTCCATTCGTACGATTGAACCGTTCGGTTGCACGGTTCATACGCATCAAATTCATTCGCACGACTGAGCTAATCACTTAGTTCAGCCGCACGATTGAACAGTCGTAGAGTTCATACGCACGACTGAGTGTTCATACGCACGCCTAGTCCATTCGCACCCTTCAGTCGGCCGAGTGAAAATTGCTTATTAGACTTAAAGTTATTACAATGGAAGATCAAATGTCAGCCTTTACTGCTGGGAAGGACTCTAGGATCCAGAACCTGCTGCTACTTGAGAGTGAGGTGGGTAATCATAATAAACCACCAAAGCTTTTAACGTTAGATGAGTTTCCCCACTAGAAACAACGTTTTGAGATCTACCTCAATGGAGAGTGGATCCGAATCTATGGGAGGCCATCGAGATTGGATATAGTACACCGGTGGGAGCCGATGGAGTAAAGTTAACCTTAGGAGGGATGACAGACGCGCGAAGAAAGTAATATAATGCAGAGAAGAGGGTCTATGCATTGATTACACAGTCTATCCCTAAAGAGATATTCCACCAGTACTCAGAGAATAAGCAGTCCAAGAAACTATGGGATGAGCTAGAGAAGAGGTACGACGGAATGCCTCGTTGAGGCAATCAAGGCTAAGGAGTTAAAGAAGGAATTCGACAACTTCTCATCGATGGGAAACGAGAGTTTGGACGATGTTATAGATAGATTCTACCATCTGATGAGTGAACTGCATACACATGGAGTGGCTACTACCATGGAAGAGAAAGTTAATAATTTTGCAGACGGATTGCCTGAAAAATGGGTTTCATTCTTAGACAGATGGAATGCTGTCAAAACTGGATATTAATGACTTCATTTAAGTTGCGAGAAGAATCACTTAGAATGAAGTACAGAGCTCAGAAGTCTACGTACAATCCAAATCCAGCTTTATACAATGCCACTCCTCAAGCTAAGACATCTGGAGCACCCCTCCAGACTGCATTTGTGTCTAGCTCATCGAGTCCTACACATGCACCTTCTTCATGTTCAGAAATGTCAGGGTCTTCTTGTACCCAATACATTGGATCTAAGCAAATGCTACTAGACTGAAGACCGAGAACCTCGGTAATGTGACTATGGAAGTAGCTCAAGAGCACATGGATCTATTAGCAGCAATGGTCCATTCCTATGATGAACTTGTTGCTGGAAAGATTGGAAACTGCCATCTGGCAGACGAGGACTACGAGCAGATGGACGAAATGGAGCTTGAGAGAATGGATATAATGTGGGCCTTAGCAAGTGTTGTCCGGAGGGCGAAGAAGTTTGTAAAAAAGACTGGACAGAACTTGGTTGCTACTAAGGATACCACCTTTGGCTTCGACAAGAGTAAAGTGACCTGCTTTAACTGTGGTGAAAAGGGCACTTCAAGAGAGAATGTGTGAAGCCAAAGAAGACTGGGAACGGGAACCCGTTCTCATCCTTCACTCGTCTAGACAAGCAAACTACCAGTTCTACATCCTCAAACAAGGACTCAAAAGCCTTGACTGCTCATGATGATAAAGGACAGGATTGGAGCTTTAGGTTTGTCTCACCAGGGGAATCAAACATTGCAAATGTAGAAGATATTGACAGTGATTCCGCTAGTGAAGGAGATCTAGCAGTTGAGATAGCAATGTCACATAGTGAAGAAGCAACTGCAACCGAGGTCAGTTACAAGCCAAAAGTGGAGACTACCATGTCAGAGACAGAAAAGACAGAAGCAAAAGAATCAGAATCATCTGATACTGCATTGATGGCAAACGCTTCTGAATCAGCTCAGGTAAGTACTACTGACACAATGTTTAATAAACATGCTGTTCTCATTGTAATGCCTTTAGGAATAGCATAGATTCTAAATTTGCTAGGTTATTAGATCATAATAATAACTTGATAAAAGATTTGCATGTATGCACTGAGGCTAATAGGGTATTAAAACAAAATGAGCTCAGTTATAAAGAAAAGATAGACCTTTTGACTAAACAGCTTAGGGAAACCGAAGTAGTTGCCTTTAATCAAGCTAATGACATTAGGTATTATCTAAACTCCCTAGAAGACACTAAGAAGCAAAAGGCAGTTCTAGAAGTAGAAGTAAATTCACTAAAACAGAAACTGCATAGTTGGACTAGTTCGTCGCACATAGTCCAACACTTAGTGAAAGAAAGGAACAAGGGGGAGGGACTGGGTTATAAAGTGGTTCCGCCACCACCTGAGACTTTGATGATCACTAAAACTAGACCTTTAAATAGTAATCCATCAAGGATCATGTAGTGTCTACTCCTCTTGTTAGTGATCCAGATTCCTTATGTTCATCTATTGACATTGGAAACAAACAAAAGGAGACCACTTCAAAGGCAAAGGGTAAATTGCCTTATGTTAATCTGGAAAAGGAATTTGAAAAGGTTAACTTAAAGTTAGGTTCTAACAAAGTCAAATCAGAACCAAAAAGGGCTTTTAAGGATCATCTTTCACATACTTCAAATCAAAGACCAATTAACCAAAACGAAAAGGATGTCAAACAGGTTAAATCAGTTAATTTTGTTAAACCAGTAAACACATCAAAAGAACCAGAGTCAAACCTTAAGTGAGTGATTACTAGAGTGTCACACAAGTCTCCACAAAGAAAGTTTAATCATAAAGTTGATAGCAGGGCATGCTACAACTGTGAAGAATGTGGACACATTGCTTCCTACTGTCCTTATTATCAGACACCTAGGAAGAAGATTGAACTTCAGGACTCAAAACCTAAGTCTTCTAAGAGGAGCTCTTTAACTCCACCTAGAAGAACTAGTGAACAGAAAGTTATATCCGTTAGCCAGTCGACTGTTTATCACAAACAGGCATTGCACAAATCTGGCTTATGGAAATAGAAGTCAATCTCTATGTCTGGTAATGATGACAAGAAGGAACCTGAGCTACGCTCACCTTCTAAGGGTCAATGGTTTGAATTTCTGATGTGTGATGCCTCTGGGAAACCAAGCCAGTAAAGGCTTGGGTTCCTAACCTAAACTAATCCTTTACCTTGTATGTGCAGGTTGTTCAATACAGTGTTGAAAAACTAACACGTGGATAGTAGACAGCGGAGCATCCAGGCACATGACACGAAAACAGAGCTCTTTTATCAATGTCAAAAAAATAAAAGGAGGGCATGTTTGTTTGCAGGAAACAAGGGAGGATATATCACAGCTCAGGGGAAAGTTGGAAATCAGAAAGTTAAGTTTGATAAGGTGAACTACGTCCAGCAACTTCAAAACAACTTACTCTCTGTTTCTCAAATATGTGATAAGGAATTTAAAGTCATCTTCGACAACAAGAGGTGTTACGTACTGAAGAAAGACTACGTGATCCCAGAGGACCAAGTTTAATGACTGCTGCAAGATATAAAGATCTTTATGTCTTGGATCTGTCAACACTTATACAATGGATCATGAGGTTCAGTGTTTTCTATCCAAAGCTACTGAAAAAGAGTCCATCTCCTGGCATAGGAGAATGGGACACATCAGTCAAAGGAAGATGAATCACTTGATACAGAAGGATCTGGTGAGAGGTGTAATGTCAAGAAATTTCAGCTTCCTGATTTCTGTATAGCTTGCAAGAAAGGTAAACAGACAAAGAAGTCTCATATGGAAAAGAAAGTTAATTCAATAGAACTTCCTCTTGAACTTCTTCACATGGATCTGTTCGTCCAGTCAGTACAAAGAGCATTGGAGGCGACTTGTACTGTTTTGTGGTCACCGATGACTACTCAAGGTTCACTTGGGTAATGTTTCTGAAACCAAATCAGAAACATTTGAATCATTCAAGGAGTTAGTAACCACACTGGAATCTCTCTACAAGTTGAAAGTTAGACAAGTACGCTCAGACAACGGAACGGAATTCAAGAACCATTGGATGGAGGAATACAGCAAGGAAAAGGGGATTGTGCATCAATTCACTTCTGCTTACACACCTCAGATGAACGGCGTTGCTGAGAGAAAGAACAGAAGCTTGATAGAGACAGCACGGACTATGCTGGCAGACTCAAAACTGCCTATCCAATTTTGGAATGAGGTAGTGGCAAATGCATGTTATACACTGAATCGAGTCCTGATAGTCAGCGCCACGGAAAAACATGTTACGAGCTACTACAAAGACGCAAACCGAACTTGGAGTATCTCGAACCATTTGGGGCGCCGTGCACACTTCTGAAGAAGACACAAGAAGGTAAATTCAGCAAGAAGGCAGATGAAGGCATCTTCTAGGATACAACATACCTAACAAGCGAGTTTACAATAACTCAACAGGTCTAGTAGAAGTTTGGTGTAATGTTGATGTTCAGTGATTCACCACACCACCTACTGGCAAAGGACCCGCCTACTTCTTTGACTATGATGCATTCTTCAAGTCCTTCAACATTCCTCTCTCTCCCTTGATGACGAATTAGCTACACGAATGATGTATGATAGCTTGAATCCACCAACATCTAGCTCACAGGGAGAATCATCTACTCATTCAGGGGGAGTAATCGACGACAGTGACACCTCCTCTGAAAATGAAGCTGAAGAAGCTAACCAGAACAGTCAGGAGGAACAGGTTCCAGTTCCTGAAAGTCCACAAGCATCTACAGTGGTGCACGTTCGACGTCGAGCCTCAAACTCCAACTATCTCAGATGAAGAACCAAATGTTCATCATCTTGGCTCTGAGGTAGCTGTTCCTACTACTCCAGGATCACGTCTAAACGTTTATCATCCCTTAGACAATGTCATTGGGGATGTCCGATCAGGAGTACAAACCCGAAATCAGCTGTACTCAGCTGATTATGCCTCTGTTATGGAAAAGGGATATATCCATGATGGTGCCTATCGGTGTTTTGTCTCACAGGTTGAGCCAAAATATGTCAGTGAAGCACTAAATGATGAGGCGTGGGTGAGTGCAATGCAGAAGAACTCTTCAGTTCAAGAAGTTAGGTGTATGGTCTCTGGTTGATAGACCTAAGGTGCTAAGGTCATTGGCACCAAATGGGTTTTAAATGCAAGAAAGATGACCAAGGGATCATTATTAGGAACAAGGCTCGACTGGTTGTTCAGGGATTTGCCAAGTCGAGGGAATTGATTACAATGAGGTATTTGCACCGTGGCAAGGATGGAAGCCATTCGTATCTTCCTTGCCTATGCATCGTACATGAAGATTAAAGTCTATCAATTAGATGTGAAGAGTGCATTTCTTCATGGGGAAATTAGAGAAACAGTTTATGTCAGTCAAACCGAGGGATTTGAAGATCCTTATCATCGGGATAGAGTTACAAGCTCGACAAGGCTTTATACGGGCTTCATCAAGCTCCAAGAGCTTGGTATGAGAAAACTCTCGACTCATCTTGTGAAACACGGCTTTCGCAGGGGAGTCATTGACTGCATGCTGTTCATTAAAGAAAAAGATGGCGACCTACTGCTCGTACAAATCTATGTTGATGACATAATTTTCGGTTCAAAGAACGAAGAGTTATGCAAAGAATTTGAAGCAGTTATGCAGAAAGAGTTTGAGATGAGTGCTATGGGGGAGATGAAGATCTTTCTCGGGCTACAGGTGGATCAAACACCGAATGGGATCTTTCTACATCAGACCAAGTACGTAAGAGACATTCTAAATCGCTTTGACATGGGAGAATGCATCTGCTGCCGGTACTCCACTGGCTACGAATCACGACATTGCACCTGATGAAATTGGAGATCTTGTGGATGCCACGATGTAACGAGGAATGATTGGATCCCTCATGTATCTCACTGCCTCTAGACCTGATATCATGTATGCGACATGTTTATGTTCTAGATATCAGGCTAAACCTAAGGTCAATCATCTGATCGGGGTCAAAAGGATTTTTCGCTATCTAAAGGGTACACCCACACTGGGTTGTGGTATCCTCATGATGATGATTTTGAGCTCACGGCGTATAGTGACTCGGACTACGGAGGCTGCAAGATGAACTACAAGTCTACATCAGCAGGGTGTCATTCTTTGGGAGAAGATTAATTACATGGCAGTGTAAGAAGCAGACATCGGTTGCATTGTCAACCTGTGAAGCCGAATATGTTGCTGCTTCAAGTTGCTGTTCACAAATCATCTGAATTCAACAGCAAAATGCGGGATTACGGTTTAACGTTCCATTCTACTCCTATTTTGTAGATAACTCTGCTGCAATTGCAGTAACTAAAAATCCGGTCCAAAATCCTAAGACCAAACATATCGGTATTAAATATCACTTCATACGAGATTGTTTCGAAAAGAACTTAAATGATGTGGTAAAAATTAATACTGATTTTCAACGCGCTGACCTCTATACTAAAGCCTTTGATAAACACGTTTTCAATATCTGCTAGAGGTCAACGGCGTTAAAAAGAGAAGTGATGTTATTCCTGATGATGATCATGTGTAGTCGATGTAGTTTAGTTAATGTTTCTTTTTTATTTTATTTTATTTGTTTATTTTAGTCTGTTTAAATTAAACTCATGTTATTCTGCTGTTTATTAAAATCCTAAAATAATTAAACCAGGTTTGATTTTAGTATTTTAGGGGGAGAATAAGTCAGCAAGCAACATAAAAATAAAAAAAAAGGAAAAAAAAGAGAAACGAGGGAGAAGGAGTGGAAAGCTGATACAAGGTAGATCGTATCTGTGATACCGATTCAAACCCTTTGGAATATGATAGTACACCATGAACAAGTCAAGAGGGACTTTAAAATTAATTTAGAAAAGATGAAAAAATTAAAGTATAAAGTCTGTGTAGTCTAAGCAATATAAAAGGGAAGATGATAGAAAAACTGTAACTCCTAAGGTAACACAATGAGAGTAGACCTAGAGGTTGCTAGCACACAATTGATATGTCGGTAGATTCAACACAATAGGATTAGACCGGACTGGTGATCTCAAGATCAAACTAAGTGTTCAACTGACTGTGGGCTTCCATCTTATCACTGGTAACACAATCAATAATATTCCAATAAGGGGTAATGATCATGTAAACGCCACAAATGTGTGCGGATGACCATAATAGAGCAAAGCACGAAAAAAATGAAAGAAAAATGCTATCAAGCTAATGACCTATGTTGTTGGTGCATTTGGTGCAAAATAAAAGCTGCTCTAACAAGAGATAGGTTGTGTGCCTCTCTGCTGTGCGATGGCACTGACCTGAGGATAAGCATAACCTAGATATTCTAGAATTCATTGTTGTTGCTGTCTCTTCTCTGCGCTGGCACTGACCTGAGGACTGGTTTCTCTATGAAAGCTCTAAGAATAGTCTCTTCTTGTAACAATACCCGTAGACCGCTCAAAAGCTCCTGAGGGATGTTGATTACCATATAAGTGTGGATCCACAATGTTCGTTGAATTAAATAAACCAAAAACAATCACCGGTTTGAGTCAAGAGTCTGTGTATGGAGTATGGACAAACATCTTGACAATCATTGTGGCTGCATTCTTGAAAGTTCAAATCAATGTGGTAATCTAAGAGTTCCAGTATGATTCCCTAAAGCTGCTGATGACTCTGGATGAACACCAGACATGAGCATCGAAAGATTTTGATAACAAGTCCCAAATGATTTGAATTGAATTGGTCCAGGTGTGGTCAATCTAAGTTGAAGCTTTCGATTCCGGAACCAATCCCGTAGATTTCCATCTCAGGTTTTATCTCTCACAAAAAGTCCAAAAACAAATTTTATTTGTGTATTTAGTTTAAGTTTCTAGTTTATCTTTTTAGTGTGTGTGTCTGTCGGATTACATCAGGAAAATCAGAATGGAATTAACTCACCTAAAAGGGTCATGTCTGAGATCGCCACATGTTTTTCAAAGTTTAAAGAGTCACGTCAGAGGTGACAACGTGTTTTAAAAGAGTCACTCTGAGGTGACTGAATTGGTTAAGAGCTTATATTTTATTGTCAAAAGTTAAAAGGGTCTTAAAAGTAAAATGTTCAAAATGACTGTAAAGTCACTAAGTGTGACCCATTCGCACGATTGGATCATGGTTATGGACCAACTATGCGAATGGCTCCCAATCGCCGAATGGACATGAAATGATCCATTCGACCGAATAGAAGGGGGAGAATGAAGCAGTCGACCGACTGAGGCTCAGTCGGTCAACTAAAGATGCGAATGAAAGAGACCGAGAAGAAGTCGACCGACTGAGACTCAGTCGCCGACTGAATGCGCTTGACTAGGACAATCGTACGACTGAGACTTAGTCGCCCGAATGAACGGAGCGAATGAGGCCAGTCGGCCGATTGAACTTAGGTTCAGTATTAAGGGCCTCAGTCGATCGCATGTTCCTCATCACACCAAAATCGCACCCAAATCGCATTCTTCTGTGACTCTAACCAAAAATTGCTACAGATCCTGATTTACATTGCTGTTGAGTTCTTTACATTCGAGTGACGATTTTACAGGTACATTACTCTTGAATCTTACCAAAATCAGAAGATTAAAGAACCTACATAAGAGACACGATTGAATCAAGAACCGAACTGTGAAATGACCTAATCACCTCCGTAAACTAAGCAAAATGTTAAAATTAAGTTTAATAGGTTATTAGTGACAAGTAGGCGAGTCTAATGGACCATTAAACACTGTTAAATGACTTAAATTGGTCAAGATTTGACCCACAGAGATCGAACAGTGGGCAAGCGACTGGTCGTTCGAATGAACTCCAATCGCATGATTGAACCTTGCGATTGGGTCATTCAGCCGAATGAACACCCGAATGAGTTCAGTCGGCCGACTGAACCAATCGAAGACTCAGTCGGCAAATTGAACTCAATCGCATGCCTCATTCAACCGAATGAACTCAGTCGTACTTAAGAACACCGAATGACTCCAGTCGCATGATTCATTCACATGAATGAATCAGAATGGAAGTGAAACACTACACTTAGAACTGAATTCTGATGTATTATGTACTAATGATCATGTGTTTGTGTTTCAGGAAAAATGGCTGACAGATGTCTCTTAATCCAAAGCACAACATATGTGCCCATTTGGACCACACAAATCGGAACGGGGCCAAGTTCTTCGAGATTATAGCCTTCCTCAAACGCTCACGGATACATAAGGCTATATCTACACCGTGCACGCCTTACAAATCACTACACCAGCATTCTGGGAGAATTCCTCATGGATCGCTCTCGTGAGCCATACAGCATCCGAAGCACCATTATGGGTCAAGCTATCGACATTACCGCTACTGACATCCAGAGAATCCTTGAGTTTGGGGATGACTCCACTCACCCCACTAAGTTACATCCTTTGACAGTGAGAGGGTGTTTCCTCCGAATCAAGTATGCGGGACATTAACTCGGGGGTGCTAAATAAGAGCACCTGTGCCCACAATACAAATATCTGGCACATGTGATTCTTACTGCATTGCTTCGAGAAGGGTGGTTTCGATGACCTATCAGATCAGATACAAAATGCCTTCGTGGCTCTGGTGCTGAACCACCCTTTCAGCTTCTCGAATATGATCTTTGCTTATTTGGTAGAGAACATTGAACAAAAGGGAAAGAAGTTTTTGTATGTATCCAAGTTTCTTCAGATGATATTCAATGAGAAGCTGCCTCTGCTCCCCAAGGAAAGTCACGATGACTGACTTTGGAACTTATGGATGACACTACTTTGGGTAGGATGGTGGTGTACCGGGCAAGCAAGTGAAGCCCCAGGCAAAGAGGCTGATTGGCCATTTAGCAGATGAAAGTTATGTGGCACCGGGGAGACGCCAATGGCGTCACGAGGATAGTGACTCCGACGTGGAGCCAATTGTCCTACCCACTGATGATTCAATGATGATGATAGTGGGGGTGCCGGAGACAATATGCCTGTTCCACAGAGAGGCACTACGTCTGATGTCGTGCCTCCAGCATCCGCCCCGGCTGCAGAAGTTACCGAATCAGTTGGTTTCATCATGATTTTGTCCTTGAGACAGAAGTAGAAAAAAGAGTCTGATGAGGAGCCCCTCACCAGGACTGTGGGAAGAAAAGTGGTTCTCACAGTACAGGGCTTCAGGTGGTTGGTGAGCACCCAAGAGACTCTGGAGAGACAAAGAACGAGCCGACCTTGCTCCAGGGTCAATCGGCAGGGTAGGAGGGGGAGCATCCACCTCGAAGGGAACGAGGAGCAAACGGTGGCTCAACCCCATGGGCAGAAACCAAAGAGAGCAAGCATCGTTGACCTTCATCACTACTACCTCAGCCACTACAGCCACCCCACCACCACCATACCACCTCTTCACACACCATCCACCACCATAGCCACCACAGCCCCCACAGCAACCACAGACACCACCAGACCGACCACCACAATACAGATCCCAGCCACCACTACATCATTCACCCCTCATTCACCACCACTATCATCCTGACCTGACCCGATATTCCCCACAGCCACCACCACCACCACTAGCCACCAAACCGAGCCCTCAGCTATCCCTCATTCACTTACAGATCACCTCTACCTACAGTTGCGGTAGAAGAACAGTTGTCGGCACTAAACAGAATGGTAATGCGTTTGCTGGCTGCCGATGAGGAAAAGGCCTCCAAATCCGCAGCTTACTGACCTGACTGCTGCACACACTCACGAAATTGCAGAGCAAGCTCAAGTGATAGAAAGGCAGGCCCGACAGATGATTGCCCAGAGCAACGAGATAGCCCTTCTCCAAGCTCAAAGCATCACCTCAGGGAAGAAAATAGAGGAGTTGGAAAAGGCTAAAAAGACCATTTTGCTAAAGCTGAAAGGATCGAAGGAGGAGCCAATAAAGATAAGGGATGGGGATAGAAATGATGATGATGATGATGACGATGATGATGATAATGAGAGTGAAACTGACGAAGAGAAAACTAAAGAATGGCACGAAGATGATGACACTGACGGAGAAAGCAGCTGAATCTGTCTCAGCTCCAGGGCAAGAGAAAAGATCAAAGAACAGACAAGATCTGCCAGCTATCGCTTCAGCACCTCCATGTGATGAGCCGAGTATTCAGGATAAAAGTAAATAGTAGATGTTTATGTATTTATTTACTTTTGTATTCTGTATTGAAAAACCATGTATTAAATGTTTATATTAAGTTAATGCATTTCGTTTGATAAATTACTAATGATTTGAGTGTGAAATGTGTAAATCAAATAGATCCAAATTACAAAAGAGATGAGTTTGATATTGCTCCCCTTCAGCAGGTCAAGTCTCAACTCACAATGGTTCTTGATCCGCAAGGGATTGTTAGAAGGTCAGTGAGTTATACCCCTGAAGAAGGGGAAATAATTCACGATCTATCAAACGAGCAACTGGCAGAAATTTTCAAGCTCAATCCTGATGAAATAGTGAAAGATGCTCCGACATGTAATTCTACATGTGATGACGAGCTAAATGACGTTGATGAAATAGAGATAGAAGATGTCACTGCAGAGCACTATCCTCAGTATGCTGACAATGAGGGCAATGTGGTTCCCAATCTGGGTGAATCCCTTGTCGGTGATACATTTGAGGTGTTAGACAAAATGGAGCAAGAGTCAGAGAAGACAGAGGGAATGGCCCAAGCCTCAAAGGATGATGTTGATATCCGTAAGGCTGAATGGGCTGCATGTTTTGAAGAAGTTAGAGCCCAACGTGCTGCACCAAAGAAGGATGCCTACACCAAGATCTACAGAGTCAAGAAACATCTTAAGGTGTCAGGCAGGATTATAGCATGGGCATATTTTGATGATCTTAACGTTTATGCCGTTAAGAGGGAGAAGGGCATAGAGTACTTTAGATTTCCACATGATCTAAAGACTCTACCAGGTTTTGAGCTCAACCAGCTAGCCAAATTGAAGCTGTTGTATGCTGAGCCGAGAAAGATGTCAGGCTGGTTTGAGGCTGCCCTAAAGAAAGAGTACCACACCAGGTGGATTAACTTCAGACCTCAACAACCTACAAGGTATATTAGAAGGTCTGAGATGGATGCCATTACTGGAAAACCGAAGATAGTGTTGAAGTGGACTCCTCCGCGCACAATGTCAAGATCCCACTCCGGAAATGACAAAGGATTTCACACCACACTTTAAGTGGTGGTACTATGATTGGAGAACAG
>JACCIX010000772.1:35000-37500 GCA_025506515.1 Flaveria trinervia
ATGCTATGTTGTTTTGTTTATATTATTGTGGTTGATGGCATGTATGTGATATTTGCTTTAACAATCCTATCAATGATCATAACAAACTAATTAAATGGTTCTTAATCATTAAAAGGTCATTAAAATGATTTAATTATTCTGAAGATTAAAATAAGTTTTAATCAAAGGACCATAGGGTATCTTGTATTTCAAAGCATGCAAATACAAGTACAAAGAGTTTTCTAAACTAGAATTATGAAATCTCTAAATATTTTAAAACGAGATCAACACCATCCTTTTACACAACACTTGAGTCACCTGGGAACTCTTAGTGGGATAAAGGTCACCTAACTATTTTGAGGGAACTTGTGATTTGAGGTGAGAATGTCTTATTTGTGGGATAAAGGTCACCTAACCACTTATTTTGGCAAACTCACATGTGGTGTAAGCAGGGTGTCTTGATTTGCAAACCATGTCAAATGGATCACCTACGATGTGGTTTCCAAATGGTGTTAATGGGATTAACATGCCGACTTTACATATGATGTTTCAAGTCGATCCCATATCTCTAGAAGTTGCAAATGGTTGCAATCGTCAATTGTTGACCACCTTATTATTTAAATCGTGGGATAAAGGTCGCCTAACCACAATTTAAATGTAATGTTGGATTCTAGATTTTAATATAAAATGGCCATAAAGGGTATTTATTATTAAAATAACAATATCAAAAATACTAAAATTGATCTTTGTTAAATTTTGTAGATGGCCTCCAATACCATGATAACAATGAAAATTCATCCGCGTCCGCCCAATCTTTAAGAGCGATTCTCCAAAAGGAACGTCTAACCATAAAAATTTTATTGATTGGTTTCGAAACTTGAGAATCGTTCTCAAGCAAGAAAAACGTGCGTATGTTTTAGACGACCTATCCCCGATCAACCTAATGAGGATGATCAGGAGGCCTTTAACGATTGGTTAAAATACACTGAGGACTCGGTCCAAGTGTCTTGCCTCATGTGGCAAGCATGACTTCGGATCTCCAAAAGGAGTATGAAAATCACGGAGCCTATGACATGATAACCCAGCTGAAGAAAACGTTCCAACAGCAAGTAAGGTTGCATGCTTTGAAACGGTCCAAGCGCTTCATTCATGTCGTATGGACGACAACCAATCTGTTTCATCTTATGTGCTTAACATGAAAAGTCACATTGACCGCCTCGAGAGGCTTAATTGTCCAGTCTCGAAGGAATTGGCCACGGATTTGATCCTTAATGGCCTTACCAAAAGGTTCGAGACATTAATGTTAAATTACAACATGAATGCATGGGACAAGAGCATTGGTGAGCTTCACTCTATGCTTAAAACGGTCGAGCGGCCATGGGTAAAAGGGTTTTACCCGTTCTCACCATCAACGAAGGTGGGAGCAAGAAATGGCCTCATCCCGCGCCCAAGGCAAGAGTTGCCAAGGGTAGGGGACCCATGTCGGGTAAGGGGAAAGGGGTGGCAAGGTGCCACCCAAAGCACTGGAGAAGAAGCAAAAGGTTGCTTCGAATGACCCATGCTTTAAGTGTGAGGAGATTGGACATTGGGCAAGGAATTTTCCCGTCCATCTCCAAGAGTTGAAAGCAAAGAGGGATGCCGGGCAGACCTCAGGTACAACATACATGATCCATATTGATTTAAACTTAATATCCTCTAACACATGGTTATTGGATACCGGATGTGGAACTCACATTTGCAATTTGTTGCAGGGGTTCAAAAGAAGTAGTGACTTCAAGAAAGGGGATGTTAGCCTCTACATGGGCAATAGGGCAAAAGTTCAAGTTGAAGCCCGTGGTAACTACAATCTTGAAACTTCCAAATGGTTTGGAAGTAATTTTGTATAATGTTTTGTATGTTCCTAGTTTGACTAGGAACATTATCTCTCTAGCCCTATTAAAACAATTTGGATATGCATTATTATTTATTGGAAATGAAATTCATGTTGCTTTGAATGACATGTTTTACTTTAAAGCTATTCCCGTCAATGGTATTTATGAATTTGTTCGTGAAATCACATTGAATGATAGCTTGTTGTACCAAACTAGTACCAAGAAACTTAAATCGGATTTGAGTGACTCTTACCTTTGGCATTGCCGTCTTGGTCATATAAACAAGAAAAAATTCAAACACTACAAAAGAATGGTCTTTTAAAACAAGTGAATGTGATTCATTTGATGTGTGTGAGTATTCTTTACAAGGTAAAATGACTAAGGCACCTTTTAGTGGCAAAGCCGAAAGGGCAAAAGATTTATTAGGAATCATACATTCGGATGTATGTGGTCCTTTTAAGCCAATAACAAGGTACAACGAAAGATACTTCATTACCTTCATCGATGACTATAGTCGATACGGGTATGTGTACTTGTTAAGACACAAGATGAAGCTTTTGAAATGTTCAAAATCTTTCAAAATGAAGTTCAAAATCAACTCAATAAGTCAATTAAAATTCTCCGCACCGATAGAGGAGGTGAACACCTCA
>JACCIX010000772.1:42500-74579 GCA_025506515.1 Flaveria trinervia
TGTGTTGTTGTGTGTTTTGTGTTGTTGCATTTCTTTTGTTTTGTTGTCGCTGTTGTTGTGTTTTTATTGTTGTGTTGTGTTGTTGTCGTTGATGTTGTTGTTGTTGTCGTTTCGTGTTGTTGTGTTGTGTTGTTTTTGAGTTTTTGTTGTTGTTGTTGTTGTTGTTGTTGTTGTTGTTGTGGGGTGTGTTGTTATGTTGTGTAGTAGTGTTGTTGTTGGGTTCTTGTGTTGTTGTTGGTGCTGTGTTGTTGTGGTGTTGTTGTTGTGTTGTGGTTGTTGTTGTTGTGTGTTTTGTTGTTACTATTGTGTTGTTGTGTGGTTGTTGTTCTGTGTTGTGAGTTGTTCGTGTTGTTGTTTTTGGGTTGGTGTTGTCGTTGTGTGTTGTGTTGGTGTGGCTAGCGTTGTTGGTGTTGTTGTTGTTGTTGTTGTTGCTGGTGTTGTAGTTGTTGTTGTTATTGTTGTCAGAAGGGCCTCTGTACCTCGGGCTCAAACTTGCCCCGCTTTCGGAACGATGATACCTTCCACGTGAGACCTTCAACATAACCCGGTCACCCACCTGAACTCAATCGGTCTACTGTGTTTATCGGCATACGACTCGGTTAATGTGGTAACTCATTGAGAGGCCTTGATTTTCTCGACTTGACAGGATCAGTGATCACAAGTTTGATGTATCAGAATATAAAGCAGCGGAATACACAAACGAATTAGACAAATTGTAGCAAGCAAACAATATATGTAAGCGTTAAGATCGCATACGGTTATAGGGAGAGAATATGAATTTCTGATTTCTAGGAATGTTTATAGATGGAGAATATTTCTAATCAAATCAATCAAACATTCCATTCAATTGCTCATATCGCTCAATGATTACAATGGGTTGTCACTCCTTATATAGAGTGCAACAGTCACTGCTGTTATCACGGAAAGTGACAACTGGCAGATCCAATACAGAAATAACTAAATCTTAACAAACTACTGAAATGTTCACAACTACTGAGAACATATCAGCAAGTTAAGTACAAAATATAAAACTACTGAAACTACAACGACTGAAGAACAAGCTCTTCAGTCGTTTTACAAAACTACTGAAACAAAACATAAAACTACTGATATCACAACTACTGAAGAAGTACTCTTCAGCAGTTGTGACAAACTACTGAGGCTTCAGTACTTGGTCTTCAGACTTTGACCTTCAGGCGTTTCATCAGCTGATGACTTCAGTAGATATCATCAGCTGATGTCTTCAGTCTTTGTCTTCAGACTTTGTACATCAGTTGTTGATCTTCAGCACTTGTGAACTCTTCAGCTGTTGTACTTCAGTACTTTGGTCTTTCAGCTTCAGCACTTGTGTTCTTCAGCTGTTGTACTTCAGCACTTTGGTTCTTCAGCTGTTAAGGTCTTCAGCACTTGATCTTCAGCTGTTGAAGTCTTCAGCACTTGTCAAACTACTGATGAGGCTTTCAGCAGTTGTTGTGATACCGTGTGGGACTTAGAGGTTTTCTGATCTTGGCTCATTGGTTCTTTTGGTCCAACAAACTCCCCCTGAACCAATGCAGCCAAAACCTCTAACTTATTTAAACTCCCACTTATTGATGGCAAAAATGTTGGTCTTTTTCCTTCTTGATCAGTAGAGAAGATGACCCATGTACGCTCCGGCCTGGGAAGAACCTCAAATATTTGTTTGGCAGAGTATGAATGGGAACTCTGTTTTGGGGAACTGGACACAGAGTTGTTATCCCATTCATGAGATTCACTTCCCCATAATGAGTCTGTATGACTCACGGACATAGGCCTCAAGGAGAACAATTTGTTCCTCTTGAGAGAGTTCTTCAGCTCCTCCTTCGAAGAAGAACTCTGGACCATAGTACTCTGATAAGTACTTCATGGTCCTGCCATTTTTCAGCTCCACCGTAGTTACCTCCCTGTATACAAATTCATCCGGATGGTTGCCTTCAAGGAGTAACTGGAGCTCATTCTTTTGGATGTCTTCAAGCTTTTGTATAACAACCCTTCTTAATCATCTTGTTTTCTAGTAAGGCTTGAGGTGTCTTCTTTGCTTGGTGAGCTTTCTTGAATTCATCAATGATTTCCCAGGGTGAGACTACAACGGCCAGCATGATGGTAGATTCTATTGTTTTTCGTACTTGGCCGTTGTATCTGTGTGGGATAGTTCTTTTATGGATTCTAGAACTCACCCTGGGGTCTGGCCATACTCTCACTCTCTCCCTCTGATACTGAAAGGTGTGTCTGAGAGTGTACAGCCTTTGAGCATGCCCTTTCATGGCTTGAATAGATGATGACTGAGGAAATTCCTTGTCAACCATCTTCAACAGTTGCTCATCGTGCTGTTTCTGCTGTTCTTCTTCTTATCTTACTCTGACCATTTCCCTTTGAGAGTCGGGTGTGATCATGGATTGACTCTGGGGCTTTGGTAGCTTCAGAACAGCAGAGAGTGGCAGACTATCATCTTCATCCTCTTCTTCTACTTCTTCTAGCCTCAACACCTTTCTTCTTCTTCTTGGGTGCATCATCGGCTGTTGGTTAGAGGGTGAGGGAATGGTTTTGTGGGTTGTGGTTTTGGTAGTTTTGATGTGGGAATGTTGACAGGCTGTTCTAGCATTTTGGATGTGAGTTTGGCTTTTGACTGTTTGGCTAGTTCAGTCCTGCTCCCAGCACCAGCTTCATTTAAAACTTCAACAATTAAACCTTTTGTATATTCTTCAGACGAACAGATCTTGGTGGTTATTGCCAAGATACTGTCCCTGGACCAAGCTTTGATCTCGATCAATGATCTTCCAAGATGTTTTGCTATAAATCTGATCATGATCTCCAGCCTTTCTCTTTCTGACACATCATAACTTGACCATCTTGATTGGATTTCTTCAATCTCTAGTCTTCTGATCTCAGAATCAAGTTTTTCAGTGTCATGGCCTTGCCTAAACAACTGATCAATGATGTTATCCATTGATCTGCTGTGTTCGGCATCAGCCTCTTTCACCATCAGCTCCAAGGCTTTCTCTTTTTCATCCTTCTTCTTTTCTTGTATGTGACATGAAAGTCTTTGAACTTTCAGTCACTTTCTCCATGGTAGCCTCCTCCTTCTTTTTCCTCTCTTTCTCAGTCTCCTCAACCAACTCCTCAGTTTCCACTACTGTCTCTTCTGTTTCTTTTCCTTCTCTTTCCTCTTTCTTTTACCTTTCACTGCTGAACTCTCCCCCTTTTTGGGTGCATTGGTTGCAGGGAATTGAGTAGCAGAAGTTGTTTGCTCAGAACATTCTCCACCATGGGTTGTAATACAGAAGAAAGTCTCTCATCAACAGTTTTGATCACCAATTCAGTTAGCTGTGGGGTGATGAGAGATAGGGATTTTGAAGGATAGCAGCCAGTTGCTCAGGGGGTTCTGTCCTGAGGAATGGTGCCAGAAACAGAGGCAGGTGGCTGAGATTTTGTGAGTGGGGTGTGTTTAGGAGACCTTCAGAGGAAGGTGCCATCTGTTGGGTTGATGTGGTGGCAGATGGTCTTACTCCTTGAGAGAGTTGGTCAAGTAGTTTTGCAGTCTACTGACTTCCTCCTCTAGGATCGTGTTCTGGGCAAGAACATCATAGAAGAAGCCCAGGTCATCATCAGCATATGCTGAATCACCTGACCTCCTGCTTGTAGCAGGATATACATGCTGGGTGTAGACCAGATGTAGCATGTGCCCCTTTGTCTTGGAACTGGGGACTTCCAGCCTCAGGACGTTGTCCTTCATCGGCTGTTGCCTCTGGTGAGGTCTTAGTTATGTTACCAACCTCAGTCTGATCATTTGCTGATTCAGAAGAGTTGGCAGCCTCACCAGAAGTTCTTATCTCCATATCAACACCAGGAGATAGAACAGTTAAACCCTGTGCTGTGGGTTCTCAGGTGCACTGTATTCCTCCCCCTCAATTGTAGAGGTATTCCCAGTGGTAAGTGGTTTCTGGGGAGGGGGTGAGGAGTGCAATTGAGTCAGCACTTGTGCAACTATTAAAGTTGGGCTGTGAGGGGCGGTTGGTTGGGGTACAGGGGAAGAAGCAGTGTGCACCTGGGGTGGATGGTGCTCTTCAATGGCAATCTCCTCAAGTGAGGAAGATCCCAGATAAGTAGGTGCCCCTTGGGTGCTGCAGGCTCCTGTTGAGAGGAAGCCTGAGCGGCTGTGGCTGGAGGAGTCATTGTATCCACTAGGGGGTTTGGACTAGTGGATATATCCTGCGTTTGTTGTGCAGGAGCATCCTCAGGGGACTCAATTCCCTGAGTAGCCATTTTGGGTTTCTTTTTGGGGTTTGGTGGGGACATTGGATTTGGAGGTGGTGGCTGTGGGTTCCAGCTGCGTGGGTTTTCGCAGCTTGGCAGCCATTTTAGTGTCCGGTCAGAGTTGTGCCGGGAGTATACTTCTGGCAAAACAGCCGTAGCAGGGACTCCCAAGCCAACAAGTCCCTCAGCATTAAGCTGGTCTATTATAATGGCCATGATGAACCGTGGATAGAGTATCCAACGGTTGGCAGTTAATTTTGAGCCATATCTTTGAGCTCTGAAAATATTAATTCGGAAAAGTTCAGTGGTTGTTGCTCAAGGATAGAATACAATACCTGCTGCCATTTGGTGGACATTTGATCCCAAGACGATGTCTTAGGGGCCAAACATACATTGACCATGTGAAAGATCAGGCGCTCAGCGTCATTAAAGTGTTTCTTCATGATGGTTGTGGCACTGAGATCACCTTGATATCCATGCTGAGCAAATGATAGATCTATGGTGCCCTTCGGATATCCAGCAGGAGAGGTAGCATCACTCAGGTGAAGAATTTTTCGGATTGTTGCAGGAGTAATCACTACTTCTTTGTTGTTGACTACAGACCGGAGGGATTGTGTGTTGCTCTCCTCAGTTGTAACATAACGTTCATCCAAAATTGGTTCAAGGATTCGGCATGTAAAACGGGGTTCAGAAGGAATGCCTTGTTGTATGGGGACTGAACCATAAGATCGATAGCATTATCGAACTTAGTCCAGATCGGCGATTTGTGAGGTAGGCAACACAGTTGTGTCGCGGTTTAATTTGCAAAGACGCCATGGAAATTTGTTGGAGAGGAACGTTAGGTTTGAAGAAGATGAAGTATGGAGAGCTCAGGTTAAGGGTATTATAGGGTACGGGTGAGGAAATGACTGAAGGATGTGGTGTTAGTCATCAGTAGTTTTAAACGACCGTTGACATGGTATTATCCTTTCAGACGTTGAAACAGCTGAAGTCGCGGTGTTAGGCATCAGTAGTTTAGAAAACTACTGAAGACCGTGGTTTTGACTTCAGGTGATTGAAACAACTGAGGACATGGTGTTTGTCATCAGTAGTTATGAAACTACTGAAGACAGTGGTTTTGTCATCAGTTGTAAACAACTGAAGACTTGGTATTAGTCATCAGTAGTTATAAAAACTACTGAAGACGTGGTTTTGCTTCAGTTGTTTAAAATGAAACAGCAGTGGTACAAACGACTGAGGGAAATTCTCTTCAGCTGTTTTCGTCAATTCTTAGCTTTTCAGCTGTTTCAAACTGTCCTCAACACATTCATCAGTCTTTATGGCTGATTTCAGTTGTTTCATAGGACATCAGTACTTATCTGTTTTTACTGATTTCAGTAGTTATGACTGCATCAGTAGTTGTAACTACTTCAGTAGTTTAGAACAGATGAAGTACTTCAGTACTTGTGAGAACTTTTAGCCTTCAGTAGTTATAAAAACTACTGAGGTTAAAAGAGCTCATCAGTACTTATATGTGACAGGCACTCATGATCATCAATATGAATTACTGAGATCATCAGTAGTTGTCACCTATTCTAGCTGCAGCATACCAAGCCTTAACACCAGGTTTTGGAAAGTTGAACTATCCAAAGGCTTAGTAAAAATGTCTGCAAGCTCATCAGCACTGGGCACAAACTTAGGATCAATCAGACCTTTTTCAAAACAGTCTCTTATAAAATGGTGTCTGATCTCTATATGTTTGGTCCTAGAGTGCTGGACTGGATTTTTGACAATGCAAAGAGCTGAAGCACTATCCATTAACAATGGAGTCTTAGTCTCTGTAATGCCATAATCCAAAAGTTGGTTTTGAAGCCAGAGTACCTGAGATGTACAGCTTGCAGCAGCAATGTACTCTGCTTCCGCAGTGGATGTAGCAACTGAGGTCTGTTTCTTGCTCTGCCAAGAAATCAAGCAGTTGCCTAGGAATTGACATCCACCAGAAGTTGATTTCCTGGTCAACTTACACCCTGCATAGTCACTGTCAGAAAAAGCAACTAATTTACCAGAATGTTGGTAGAATACCATAAACCTAGAGATGGAGTGCCTTGCAGATATCTAAAGATCCTCTTGACTGCAATCAGATGAGACTCTTTAGGTGCAGCCTGAAATCTAGCACAAACACATGTAGCAAACATAATATCTGGTCTAGAAGCTGTTAAATACATCAAGGACCCAATCATACATCTGTAAAGTGTTTCATCAACCACTTTACCTTTCTGATCTAAGTCCAGTTGTGTGGTGCTGCTCATGGGAGTAGAACAGGGCTTACAGTTTTGTAAATCAAACTTTTGCAAAAGATCTTTTGTATATTTGGATTGATGAATAAAAATTCCATCAGCCTTTTGTTTGATTTGCAACCCCAGAAAGAACTGTAATTCTCCCATGGCACTCATTTCAAACTTCTGTTGCATCAACTTTGTAAAGGCATCACACAACTTTGGATCAGAGGATGCAAAAATAATATCATCTACATAAATTTGAACAAGTAGATTATGCTGCCCAGCTTTCTTAATAAATAAAGTCTTGTCTATGGAGCCTCTAGTGAAATTGTTTTCCAGAAGAAAGTTTGATAATGTCTCATACCAGGCTCTGGGAGCTTGTTTTAACCCATAAAGAGCTTTATCAAGCTTATACACCCAATTAGGATGTTTGTTGTCCTCAAAGCCTGGAGGTTGACATACAAACCTCTTCTTTAACTTTTCCATACAAAAATGCACTTTTGACATCCATTTGAAAGACTTTAAGTTTTTGATAAGCAGCATAAGCTAAAAACAATCGAATTGCTTCCAGTCTGGCTACAGGGGCAAAGGTTTCATCATAATCAATACCTTCTTCTTGTGCAAACCCCTGAACAACCAGTCTGGCCTTGTTCTTAACAATAAGCCCATTTTCATCAGTTTTGTTCCTAAACACCCATTTAGTGCCTATTGCACACTTACCTGGAGGTAGAGGAACCAGTTCCCACACTTGCTGTTTCTTGAACTGAAGAAGCTCAAGCTGCATGGCATCAACCCATCCATTGTCCTTTAAAGCAATGTGATAATTCTTTGGCTCTTGCTGACTGATGAAGAGAGCATAGAAGCAGAAATTGACAATTGACTTCTTGTTGATACTCCAGCAGTGATATCACCAATGATTTGAGACATGGGGTGATTCTTCAGATCTTGATACACAATGAGATCTGTGCAAGTGTTTGTAGCCGGTTCAGCAGCAACAGATGGTGATGGTGAATCATTTCCTTGAAACCAATCAGTGGATGGTAATTCAAAGGAAGTTGAATTCGAAGAAATCTCATCAGCATTTGTTGTGGATGGTGCTACTGGCGCTACAGGAACATCAGGTCTAGTTGAATCAGGCAGCTGATCACTAAACCTGAAGAGGTGAGTACTGCAATCATCATCATCATCAGCAGTACCACCAGGTGGTGAACTGTTGACAGGAGCAAAACAGGAGTTTGATAAGGAACATATTGCAGTATGTCCAGATCAAATAACTCCACAGGACTTTGTGGAATCTTGTCCTTTGGAGATTCATTAAACTTAACATGTAGAGTTTCTTCAACCATCTTTGTTCTGCAGTTGAAGACTCTGTATGCTTTGCAAGTAGATGAATAACCAACAAAGTATCCTGCATCCACCTTAGGATCAAATTTGTGGAGTTGATCCTTTGTGTTGAGAATAAAACAGGGACACCCAAATGCTTTGAAAAATGAAATCAGTGGAGCCAAATGATGGAGAACTTCATATGGAGTCTTCATCAACCTCTGATTTACTAAAACTCTATTTTGCACATAACAAGCTGTGTTGACAGCTTCGGCCCAAAAGGTCAATGGCAAACCTGAGTCAGCCAGCATGGACCTTGCAGCTTCAATGAGGGTCCTGTTCTTTCTCTCCACTACTCCATTTTGTTCCGGAGTCCTTGGAATGCTGAACTGCCTTTGATTCCCTTTGAGAGATAGAAGTCATCAAGTGTATGATTTCTGAACTCAGTTCCATTATCACTCCTAATACACTTGACTGGAAGGGAATACTGCTTCTCAATGTACAGCACAAAGTGGATAATCTTCTGAGCAGCCTCATCCTTTGAATGTAGAAAGAAAGTCCATACAAATCTGGAGTAATCATCCACAATTACCAGACAGTATTTCTTCTTTGCCATGCTCATTACTCTCACAGGACCAAATAGATCCATATGCAGTAATTGCAAGCAGGCAGTGGACTTGGACACTTCAATAGGAGGAAATGAGACCTTGTGCTGTTTTCCTTTTAAACAAGCAGTGCAAGTTTCATCACAGTGGAACTCCTTTATTGGTAAGCCTCTGACTAAACTATTGTGGCTAAGCTGATTCATGTTTTTGAGATTAACATGACCAAGCCTCCTGTGCCATAGTTTAGATTCTTGAAAAGAGGCTTTGGAAAATAGGCAAGGATTACCTTTGAGATCTATCTTCTTAGAGAGATCTAAGGCATACACTCTTCCTGTCCTGTTGGCTTTCAGGAGAGTGTGATCATCCAACCCTTGTCAATCAAGGGCAAAACTTTGGATGACAGAATCCTACAGTTTTGACTTGTGAAAAGGGCAACATGGCCTTTATCACACATTTGACTGACACTCAAGAGGTTGTACTTGAGATTTTCCACATGATTAACATCATCAAATTTGATTTCTCCATTGGAGACAAAGCCCTTACCGATGATGTAACCCCTAGCATCATTGCCAAAAGAGACAAATCCCTTCTTTCCTTGAGAGTAGTCATGAAGAAGAGAGATGTTCCCAGTCATGTGCATGGATCCCCCACTGTCTACATACCAGATGCTATTTTGGCATGTTGAAGAACCCTGCAATAATAAACAATCAGTTAGTTTTAGAGACCCAAACCTTTTTGGTTTTGGGCCTGGTCTCATCAATAGATGGTAAACTAGCATGTTTATTTGTAACAACAGCCTGAGAGGAAGAAGATGGTGCAGAAGAGGAGTCCTTTGGCTTAGACCTCCTTTTCTGTGGTTTCAACATAGGAGAATCTAGTTGGTTAACTCTACCCAACAGATGTTGTACCATCATCACCAGCTGTGTCTGATTTTGTGATAAAGCTTTCAGCTCATCAGACACATTGCTAGTGGAGTTAGATAAGGTCCTATGTTGCACCTTCTTCTTTTGAGCACCCTCAGCTGTCACCTGTTTAACTCCTTCCTTTTTGAATTGCTTTAAGGACTTAAGGGTTACAGGATTTGATGTTGCTGATACAAATGTGGTCTCAAACTCATTTTTCATTTTTACCATTTTCTCATTAATTTCTTCCTTTTGTTTGAGTTTGGAACCTCTTTTGTACCAACAATCATCTGTAAGATGATTGAACAAACCACATACTTCACATGGTTTCTTCTTCATCTTAGGTTGATCATCAACTAAAGATGGTGAAGCAACAGAAGACTTGTTCTTCAATGCTTTGGAAGCATTGGTTGCTTTCTTGACAGCATCTTTAGTAGTCTTCAAACTCTTTCTACTGCCAGTTTTCTTCTCTTCAGTACTGACAGCAGTTGAAGTTTGAACTTCAGGAGTTGAATCCTGCTCTCCAGTCCTTTCAGGACCTTCAGGATTGACTCCTGAGTTGATCAACTTATTGATCATGTGAATGTCAGCATTTGGACCATCAACATCAGCTGATAGGTTCAAAGAGGACTTGATACTGACTGCTACTTCTGATTGTGCTGTATCAGAAGGTAGATCACATGACTTGATGGATTGGTTATCACTCTCACCATCAGATTCTACCTCTGCTCTTGGGGTAAAATCTGTAGGTGGAGCAGTGTGATTGTAACCAATTCCAAACTTCACATTTGAAGCAGATTGCTTACTAAGAAGCATTTCAAAACCTTTGCATGATTGTACCCATCTATCACACTCGACCTGGGTAACTGCAAGGGTTTCTTTGAGATCTTTGTACTTCTCTAAAAGTACATCTTCTCTAGCCTTATCATCAATTATTTTGCAATTCAGTTTATAAATCTCATCATTTTTATCTTTGAGCACAAACTCAAACTCAGCTTTGTTTTGGAAATTCTTGTTCTAGCTCAATGTTCTTATTAATTAAAGCTACATTTGCTTCTCTAATGGAAGCAAATGCTGCTATGCATTGTTCAGAACATAATTGGCTTTTGCCTCAGAGGATACCTGTGATACCTGAGGTGTAGAGGCATTGGAAGATGAAGTATCAGCAGACTCCAAAATAAGAGCTAGATTCCAAAGGGACTGTCACCACCATGTTGACCAGCACCTGAGAACAGTTGATCATGACCAGACAAGTCATCTGGTAAACTGCTCCAGTCAACAACTCCTGGGGTGAAGAAGCTGTGTTGTTGAGATGAAGGTTGATGAGGGGGAAGGCTGAGGTTCTGGTAATGCATGAGGTTGTGGTGTCATAGGAACTTGAACTTGACTTGACTGTGGCATGTAATAACAAGGGTACTGATAAGGCATTTGACCCTGAGGAACAAAATATGCCGGAGATTTTGTTGAGGATGATGACTAGATGTGACAGGATGTTGCCCTCTGTTTTGTTGACTGTTGCCAGGAAAAGTCACAAAGGGTGCAGTAGAGTTTGATCCAGTTGATCTACACTCTCTTGCAAAGTGTCCAAGCCGTTGGCATTGTGACACCTCAACTTGCTCTTGTCAAAACCAACTTTGGTTTTGCCAGAGAGTCCTGGGAATTTTCTTCCAGTTCTTTTGTAGAACTTCTGAGATCTGATATTTATCAAGGCCATTTGGCTCAAAATATCCATCTCTTCTAAGTCATCATCAGCAATCCCCTTGAGATCATCCATAATGAAACATAAATTGTCATTATTACCACCAGTAAACTGACCATCAACACTTACAAATGCAGAATTAGAAGTGCTCGAAGAGAAATTAATATGCTCATCATACTGGCATTCAGATGCAGCATATTCTGACTCATGACCCACCAAGGCAGTGTTGCCTTGAATAAAGTCTTCAGTGAGCTTTCCAGATGAAGACAGCTTTCTCTTCTGTTCTATCTCTCTCTCAAAAGTGAGCAGATTTCCATGGAGTTGGGTGAGAGATAGTTTGTCCAAACTTGCACTGGAGCGTAGGACAATAGTATATGTGTCCCATCTCTCAGGCAGTGATCTGAGAAATCTGTTATTCATCTGAATATTGGTGTATTCAAGTTTGACCATTTTTAGTTCAGAGATCAAACAAGAAAACCGCTCATATTGTTGAGTCAGTGTCTCACCCTTTCTATGAGAGAATGTCTCATATTGTTGGGCAAGAATTTCTCTATTATTTGCCAAGACCTCATCTGTTCCTCCAAATTGTTCTTTCAAAGCAATCCAGAGGTCATGGGCAGTTTCATGATGCATTAGCCCAGAATAGATTTCATTGGGCAAAGCCATGGCCAGAATTCCATGGGCTTTTGCATCAATCTCAAGCAACTTTTTATCTCATCTGAGTATTGCTCCCTCCTCTTCGGAACCATTTGATTGGTTTCGGGTTATTCACCATAGGCTTGTGTGGACCATGTACCACTGATGTCCAACACCCTGCGCTGTTAACAGACAGGTGATGGAGCATACGTCTTTGCCATATGTTATACTCATTCCTAACCAGCATAGGAGGCTTGGTTGAGGAACCAGTATTGTGAGGATCATTGGAGGGAGTGGTCATTTTCAGTTCAAAAACAGTTTAGTTCAAGTTTTAAAAAGTTTTAGACAAACCACAACAAACTCAATGAGAACCAAGAATAAGATCTCAGGATGAATGAGCAGAAATACAGAAAATTCAATCTCTATAACCGTTTCTTGCAAAAACAAAAGCTAATTCAATCAAACTTGGATCTTGAATAGCAGTTTCAATGATCAATTATTAGATCGATCAATGATTAACCTGCTCTGATACCATTTGACAGGATCAGTGATCACAAGTTTGATGTATCAGAATAAAGCAGCGGAATACACAAACGAATTAGACAAATTGTAGCAAGCAAACAATATATGTAAGCGTTAAGATCGCATACGGTTATAAGGGAGAGAATATGAATTTCTGATTTCTAGGAATGTTTATAGATGGAGAATATTCTAATCAAATCAATCAAACATTCCATTCAATTGCTCATATCGCTCTATGATTACAATGGGTTGTCACTCCTTATATAGAGTGCAACAGTCACTGCTGTTATCACGGAAAGTGACAACTGGCAGATCCAATACAGAAATAACTAAATCTTAACAAACTACTGAAATGTTCACAACTACTGAGAACATATCAGCAAGTTAAGTACAAAATATAAAACTACTGAAACTACACGACTGAAGAACAAGCTCTTCAGTCGTTTTACAAAACTACTGAAACATAAAACATAAAACTACTGATATCAACTACTGAAGAAGTACTCTTCAGCAGTTGTGACAAACTACTGAGGCTTCAGTACTTGATCTTCAGACTTTGACCTTCAGGCGTTTCATCAGCTGATGACTTCAGTAGATATCATCAGCTGATGTCTTCAGTTTGTCTTCAGACTTTGTACATCAGTTGTTGATCTTCAGCACTTGTGAACTCTTCAGCTGTTGTACTTCAGTACTTTGGTCTTTCAGCTTCAGCACTGTGTTCTTCAGCTGTTGTACTTCAGCACTTTGGTTCTTCAGCTGTTAAGGTCTTCAGCACTTGATCTTCAGCTGTTGAAGTCTTCAGCACTTGTCAAACTACTGATGAGGCTTTCAGCAGTTGTTGTGATACCGTGTGGGACTTAGAGGTTTTCTGATCTTGGCTCATTGGTTCTTTTGGTCCAACAAGCTTCTCAGTGTTTAGCCGATTACCTTGGTGTTCACAACTCCTTTTCACCAAGTCACCCCAACAAACGGGGTTTTGCATCTCCTTCCGTATAGAATCTCATATGGGGAATAACAATGATGGCATGATAGCTGTTGTTGTATGCGAATTCGCTAACGGTAAGTGGTCATCAAGCTTCCTCCAAAATCAATCACACACACCCGAAGCATGGTCTTCCAAGTCTGAATGGTCCTTTCTGACTGATCGTCATTGGGGATGATAAGCCGTACTAATATGTAACCTCGTCCCCAAAGCGTCGTGGAATTTCTTCTAGAATTTGGAGGTAAACGGGTGCGCGACAGGCACAATGGACACTGGACCCATGACGAGTTAGAGTCTCCTTGATGAACAATTCAGCCAACCTCTCAGATGAATATGTCTCCGGATCGGTAGGAAGGAGCACTCTTCGTCAAACGGTAAATATCACCCATTAGGCACGTCCCCTTTGGGGTACGCGGAAACTAGTAATGAAATCCATGGTCATGTGCTCCCACTTCCATTCCGGTATATCCAAAGGTTGGATCTTCCCATACGGCTTTTGATGCTCGGCTTTCACTTGCAAGCAAGTAAGGCACTTACTCACATACTCCACCACATTGCGCTTCATACAAGGCTACTAGTAATCTTTCTTCATGTCTTCGTACATTTTGTGGAACCTGGATGAATGGAGTATCGAGTCTTGTGAGCTTCATCTAAAATCTTCACGCATAGATCCCCAAATCGAGGAACCCGTACATGTCCAAATCGGGTTTTAACACCAAGTGTGTTTTCACCCAATTCCCCAACCAAACCTCTCATTCTTTCAGAGTTAAGATGATCTTCTTTCAGTGCCTCATCTTGAAACTCTTTGACTTGCTTCATTACATCAGAGGTCATGATCAATTGATATGCTTCACCTGAATTGGCTCGAGCCTCTCTTTTCGGCTAAGGGCATGAGCCACCACATTGGCCTTGCCCGGATGGTAGTGGATCTCACAATCATAATCCTTTATAAGCTCCAACCACCTCCTCTACCTCATGTTCAGATCCTTTTGTTTGAAGAAGTACTTCAAGCTCGTGTGGTCCGTGAAGATGGTGCACTTCGTACCATAAAGGTAGTGCCTCCAAATCTTTAGTGCAAAGACCACGGCTGCTAGCTCCAAGTCATGAGTAGGGTAGTTGACCTCATGAACTTTCAACTGTCGGGACGCATAGGCTATACCTTCCCTCGCTGCATTAACATGCACCCCAACCCTGAGTAGGAAGCATCAGAATAAACCACTAGATCTTCACTCCCATTGGGTAATGACAGAACAACAGCTTGAGTCAACCTCGCCTTCAATTCTTCAAATGCCTTCCCTTGAGCTTGACCCTATACGAACTTCACATCTTTTCGGGTCAACTTAGTCAGTGGAGAAGCAATCTTAGAGAATTCTTGGATAAATCGTCTATAGTAGCCCGCCAAACCCAAGAAAGTACGAATCTCGGATGGTGTCTTTGGTGACTTCCATTGCATAACCACCTCCACTTTCGCCGGATCACCATAATCTCGTCGGGATTCACCACATGACCCAAGAATTGAACTTCGCGCAACCAAAATGCGCACTTGGTGAATTTGGCCAACAACTTCTCCCTTCTCCGCATCTCTAGAACCTCCCAAATGTGACCGGCATGCTCAATCTCGCTCTTCGAATAAATCAGGATTTCATCAATGAACACAATCACTGATTTATCCAGCATCGGCCAACGCACACGGTTCATCAAATCCCGAAAAGCAACCGGCGCGTTAGTCAAACCAAAAGACATGACAAGAAGCTCGTAGTGACCATAGCGCCTGCGAAAAGCTGTTTTAGGGATATCTTGCTCCTTCACCTTCAACTGATGGTAACCAGATCGAAGATCTATCCTTGAAAACCAACTGGCACCCTAAAACTGATTGAACAAATCATCTATTCTCGGTAAGGGGTATCGGTTCTTCACCGTCAACTTGTTCAGTTCGCGGTAGTCAATGCACATCGTCATACTACCGTCCTTCTTCTTTACAAACAGGACCGGAGCACCCCAAGGAGAGATACTCGGTCTAATGAACCCTTTATAAGCAGCTCTTGCAACTGCTCCATCAACTCTTTCATCTCTGTTGGAGCCAAACGATACGGTACCTTGGCAACGGGTTGGGCACCCGGTATCAAATCAATCTGGAACTCGATCTCACGATCAAGTGGCACTCCTGATAAGTCTTCTGGGAATACGTCTGGAAAGTCACACACAACGGCTATATCGGATAGTAGTGGTGTTGGCGTATCCACATCCTTTACATAGGCCAAGTAGGCACTACATCCACGCCTCATACACTTTCCCGCCACCGCCATTGAAATTACATTCGGAATCGTAGTCACCCGATCACCATAAACCGTCACCAAACTACTGTCAGGCGTTCTCAAACAAATCATCTTCTTACGACACACTATGTTTGCCTCGAAGTCCGCCAACCAATCCATCCTAAGAACCAAATCAAAACCACCCACGGTCATCACGAATGGTCTAATAAGAAACTTATAACCTTCTAGCTCCATATCACAGCCCTCTAACATCTCAGATATCCTGGTAGACTTACCTATGGCAGTTTGTACATCGAAGGGCGCATCAATACGTCTACTACTAACAGGCAACTTAGCACAAAAAGCAACAGAAAGAAAACTCTTACTAGCACCAGAATCAAATAGCACAGAAGCTAAAGTTTGGTTTACCAGAAAATTACAGGACACAACATCAGGGTCCGTTCTAGCTTCCTCATGTGTCATTGTGAATGCTCTGGCGTTCGCCCTTGGTCCTTCACCTCCAGTTTTCTTCACCGCAGAACCCTCAACTCTTGGCTTCTTACACTCCATGCTCATATGACCACTTCCCCCACAGTTCAAACACTTCATACCTCCATAGTCTCTAGCAATATGACCAGGCTTCCCACACTTGAAACAAACATTCAACCCCCATCTACACTCGCCACCATGCTCCTTCCCACACTTGCCACACTTTTTCAACCCGGCACTAGATGTGACCACATGGCGGTCATCCCTCGAGCCTTCTTGTTACTTGTCGAGGCACCACCCTGACCAAACCTCTTCCCGTTCCAGTTTCTATCACCTCCACCCCTTCGACTACCTTCAGTCACCGCCACCACAGTCCTCTCATCATACAATCTCCCTGCTAGATCCACCGTGACCTAAACGTGCTTGGTCGGGCGGTGATCATGTGCCTACGAATGTCCGTCGGCAAACCCAGAATGTACCTCTTGATCTTCCGAGATAGAGGTGTCACCTGATCCGGCATCAGACATGCCATTTCATTGAACTTTGTGGTGTACTCTTGGTCTGTCATTGTTCCCACCTCAAATTGCAAAAAGTCCCTCTCAACCTTGTCCATTTCCTGGTGAGGACAAAACTCTTCAATCACCAACTTCTTCAGTTCGGACCATCTCATTCTTCCATTGGCCCTGCTGCCTTCAGCTTGGATAATATTGTCCCACCAGCATAGAGCTGAGTCCACAAAAGAGTGGGTAGCGAACTTAACTTTCTGGTCCTCTCGGCACTCACTGATATCAAGTATAACCTCCATTTCCCTCACTCATTAGTGATCAGCAGCAGTAGTGCCGTTTCCATCAAGTGTGGAACTTCCGAAGGAAAAAGGAGATCTTCCGAAGACAAAGTGCAAAGCTTACTTCCGAAGGAAAAGTTCCAACTTCCGAAGACAAAGACCTTATTTCCGAAGTTCATGACTTAGAAAGAAAGATCTGAAGTCAACTTCCGAAGTACATAAGTCCTCAAGCTTCGGAAGTATAGAAGCCTCTTCCGAAGTATAAGTGGGTTTGGAAGAACTTGTTCTTCCAAAGCCAACTTACCTTCAGAAAATACTGCTATTATCCAGTGGACATAAGAATGGCCTTCCTGACACTCCGCTGCAAATCTCTGAGATACTGCATGGCGTTTTCTCAAAAGCCATGTAGTTGACCATACTTTAATCCACTGTTTACCTTTTTATGTTAAGTACAGTTACCATCTTTAGTTGATGATAAAAGGTAAGTCATGGACATGTCATGACTACCATATCCTAGATAATACTTTATCTAAGATACCTTAACTTTAGCACTGTAGTTTATGCTTTAGTCTTAGGTTTCCAGCTGGTATCAAAGTATATCCGGCTGTAGGATCTAGTATATATAGTCTCTCGTTGTAACTCATATATAATGCTTGTAAGTGTCTTGTAATATCTTGAGTTGAGAAATGATATACACAAGTGCCTTCAAAATTTTTTTCTATGTGTTTACTACTTATTATATTATTTAAAACTCTTGTGAAAGACTTTACTTCATCTGAACTGAGTGTTTGTATAAGCGAGTTTAAGAGAAATTCAAGTGTTTCTGTGACAAACCTTGGTCACAAGGTTAAAACTATTAGAAGTGATCAAGAGACTGAGTTTAAGAACTTCGTTCATGACTCATTCTGTAACTCAAAAGGGATTGCCAGACAATATAGTGCTCCCAGAACTCCTCAACAAAACGGTGTTGCTGAGAGGAGGAATAGGACACTTATTGAGGCTGCTCGAACTATGTTAGCTGATTCAAAGATACCTATAACATTCTGGGTAGAGGCAGTCAGCACTGCATGCTATGTATAGAACAGATTTCTTGTAGTTAAGCCCCATGGAAAAACCCCTTATGAGCTATGGAACAAGAGGCCATTTAGCAAAATTTGCTGAAAAGTCGGATGATGCTATCTTTGTTGGATACACTTCTAGCTCCAAAGCTTACATAGTATACAACATTAAGAATCAACAATTTGAGGAATCATCCAATATAGTTGTTAATGAGCACACTCTGTGTGTCAGGGGGAAGGACCTGATCACTTCTTTGATTTAGAATTGTTTCCAAACTATTCTAAACCCTCTTGTGAGAATGTTTCAGCTGGAATAGGTGCTCAAAATGATGTTGATGCTGCTGCTAATGATCAACTGTTTGAGCTTCCCAGGCCTAGACCAAATTCTCCAAGTGCTGCAATACATCAAGCTTCCACTATTCATAGATCTGATAGTTTAACTATATCAAGGAATGGTAAAGCTTCAACAAGTGAGTCACCTACTGAGCCTCAAAACTCATCGGGTGATCCATTACAACACCAGGTAGAAGGAGGTAGTATTTTGAAGGAACATGCAATTGTTAATACTACTTCACAGCCAACTGCTGATGATGTTTCTCATTCATTCAATCAGTCCTCATTGAATGACTTTGAAATAGCAGCTGGACAGAGTATTCTAGTTCCTGAGCAGGATATGTCTAACCTGGATCTATCTCTGCAACTGGAAGTGATTCCTCGTCTTAGGATTCACAACACTCATCCACTGAGAACATCATAGGGAATGTCTCTAGGGTGTGAGAACAAGAGAACAGACTCATCAAGGGATGTCTGCTTGTACTCATGCTTTCTATCTTAGATGGAACCCAAGAAGGTAGAAGATGCCTTGAAAGATAGTAGCTGGATTGAATCGATGCAAGAGGAGTTGCTTCAATTCAAGAGACAGAAGGTATGGAACCTATGTCCGCTACCATCTGATCAAGTACCTATAGGCACCAAATGGGTTTTTAGAAACAAGAGAGATGATATAGGCTTGATCATCAGAAATAAGGAAAGACTTGTTGTTCAAGGATACACTCAAGTGGAAGGAACCGATTATACTGATGTCTTTGCACCAGTTGCAAGACTTGAAACAGTTAGGATCTTCCTTGCTTATGCTGCATCTAAGGACTTCATAGTATACCAACTTGATGTCAAGTGTGCATTTCTATATGGGGATATAGATAGGGAAGTCTATGTATGCCAACCTCCAGGATTTGAAGATCCACAGCACCCCAACTATGTGTGCAAATTGGATAAAGCTCTATATGGGCTGCACCAAGCACCTAGGCTGTGGTATGAGACTCTGTCTCAGTTTCTTCTGAAGAATGGCTATATACTAGAGGTACCATTGATAAGACTCTCTTCATTAGAAAGTCTGGAAAGGACATTTTTCTTGTATAAGTCTATGTTGATGACATTATATTTGGTTCCTCAAATGACCAATGTGCAAGGACTTTGAGAGCATTATGAAGAAGATTTAAGATGAGCTCCATAGGAAAAATGGACTTTTTCCTTGGGATTCAGGTAAAGCAACTGAAGGAAGGGTTCTTCATTAATCAATCTAAATATCTCTCTGACATCTTAAAAAGATTTGAAATGAAGGATTGCAAGCCTGCTAAGACACCCATACCCAGAAACCATAACCTTTGTCCTGACCTCGAGGGGGAGGATACTGATCAACATCAGTATAGGGCAATCATTGGTTCTCTGATGTATCTAACAGCCAGTAGACCTGATTTCAGGTTTGCAACTTTCATTTGTGCAAGTATCAGGCTGCTCCTAAGGTGTCTCACCTAGCTGCTATGAAGAGAATCCTCAGATACCTCAAAGGAGCACCTAAACTAGGTCTCTGGTATCCCAGAAACAAGGATTTCAATCTTTATGGATACTCTGACAGTGACTATGGAGGCTGCAATATTGACAAGAAATCAACATCAGGAGGATGTCAATTTCTTGGTGGAAAGATTATCTCATGGCAATGCAAGAAACAATCCTGTGTCTCTACATCAACTGCTGAAGCTGAATACATTGATGCTGCTAGCTGTTGTGCTCAACTGCTATGGATTCAAAATCAGGTGTAGACTATGGATTCAACTTTATGAGGACTCCTATCCATATTGACAACAACAGTGCTATTTCTATTACTGAAAATCCAGTGAAGCACTCCAAGACTAAGCACATTGACATCAGGTATCATTTCATTAGAGACATTCATGAGAAAAATCTAATCAAGTTAATCAAAGTTGATTCAAATGAACAATAGGCTGATCTGTTTACCAAAGCTTTTGATGAACAAAGGTTAAGTATCTCATAACAGCTATTGGGATGATAAACATTGATTAATCTGATCTCTTTTGAAAATCTTTTAATATGTAAGTCTTGTGTCAATACAATTTAAGCCCTGTTACAAGAAATTCTCTCTGAAATGTTCTAAGTGTAAATTCCTTCCGAAGAGAAATTAACCTTCGGAAGACATTCTCATATCTTCCAAAGCAAAATTCTCAAAGGATAACTTTCTTCTCGGAAGAATTTTTGGTCTCGGAAGAATTTTTGGTCTCGGAAGAAGCGATTGATTGTATATGACATCTACTTCTAAAACTTACAAATTCTCTATTCAGAAGCAACTCTAACCTTCGAAAGCAAAGTTTTGGCTTCAGAAGTAAGAATTGCCTTCGGAAGACAAGTTACCTTCGAAATGTTTTACACTCGGAAGAGAGATTTCACTGTGTACGTAAATTTCTTGGGCCCCACACTTAAAAAGCAAAGATTTTGTAAATGATGTCGGATTATTTAACTGATTTTTACCTTACCGCCACTTTCATTTCATCCCTTAAACCATCACATCACCTTATCCTTACCCCCTTTACCGCCTTTCCACAATCTTTTAAATAATCTCGACTATTCAATTTCACTCTCTTACTTGCAAATTTTACTTCCCTAGAAATTTCTCCTACTCAACTTTACCCAGCTCAAATCATCCCCATTCACCTTTCCAAATGGCCTTCAACCCTCAGCACAACCAAGTCGCATTTCTTGATTCTTCAAGAGATGCTGACTTCTCAGATATCATCTCCTTTCTAACCCAATCTTGTTACTACACAGATCTGACTGTAAACCCCACAATTTACTCAAACCATATGTCTGAATTTTGGGCAAATGGTTAGATTGAAACCCTAAATGGGGTTCGTATCATTCGATTGAGCATCTGTGGCCAGGAGTTGGTTATTTCTGAACAGATCATCAGGGAACATCTAGAGCTTCATGATGAGGGCGCTCCAACGGAATTCCCCAAAGCAGATTTGGACAATTCTTATCTCCAAATGGGATATGGTGGAGACGTTAGCAGGTCAACTGTCTACAAACTTAACTTCTCGTATAAATGGAAGTTCCTGCTACATGTGGTCCTTCACTGTTTGTCGAACAAATCTGGGGGATGGGATCAAATCCCATATGAACTTGGGTGCCTAGTTCATGGGTTGGTGAAGCGCCTCCGCTTCAACTATTCAAGATTTGTGCTGACTAATCTCATGGGAAATCTTCAAAAGGACACATTCTTCATGTATCCTAGGTTTCTCCAGCACATAATCAACTGCGAGTTGGACCAGAGCAAGCTGTCTGTGCAGCTGCCCTGACTGCTCCTCAAATGAGGCCAACCATCTTCAAGAGTTTTAAGAAAGTGTCCACCAACTTCACAGGAAGAGATACTGCACTTCTTCCATGTATGACTGAGCCAACGGCTCCTTGTGACATCCCTGTTGACCCCACAGGTGATGAACCACACCAGCAACTACCCCCACTTTGCCAAATCTACCTTTTCCAACCATTACCTTTACTTATCAGAGACGTCCCAAATGAACCCTTGTTCAATCTTCTCTGATTGAACAAGCTCCTCATGTTCTACCCAAAAAGGCTAGAGTGGAACAAAGGGCTCCCACTTAGCCTGAGGTCCAACCATCCTTCACAATTGACCTCAATATGGGTCTTGAGTCTCCTCAGTCTCAGATCCATGAGCCCACAACCCAAACTGAAAGCCCTTACGGTGAGTCTCTATACTCCCCTGAGCAGCCAAAAAGGGACAGCCCTATCACAGGCTTAATGCCTTCAGATATTGATCAAAGTCTCGGGTCATTAGGTTTCACTTCCATATCCTTTACTGACCTTTTAATTGGAACTGATGAAGAGATTATGTCTCTTAAGGGCAATGAAGTTGATCCACAACACCCCTCAAGGATCATCAGAGCCTAGAGAGACCTCTTATCTCTAGCCCACATCAGCAAAGCTTTACTCAGGTGGGTCCCACTAATGTAGAGGGGACTCATGTAGATTCAGCTGCCACTACTAAAGGATTCTCGACGGATCCTAAGGACAGTGGTAACATCACTAAGACTGAATCTATGGCAACCATGCCCTTTGATAACTCTCAAAGAGACATCTTTGAGCAAGGGAAACAAGGGTGCCAGAATCCATATCTGGTGGTGAGGATGAACATACAAGGTATGTTACCTCATCTCCCCGTGATTCTTCACAAGAAGACGAGGGAAGAATGCAACTTACCAACCAATACCTACTTTCTAAAGTCTCAAATCTTGAATCAAAGGTTAAGACTTTAGAGGATAGGTTTGCCACTTAGCAACTTGAGATTGAAACTCTCAAGGCCAAACTAGCTGAGAAACAGATTGAGAGGTCTGTTAGGCATGTACCAATTCAGGTCTCCTTGACCTTTTCCTCTAGCTCATCAAGCTCTCAGGATGATGCTACCAAAATGGGGGAGAGTGTTCAGAGACAAAATCCAAGACAAGAGGAAACCCAAAGTCAAGCTCTCACTTCCTTGAGATCACAATATCTTGTGCAACAAGCTTCAATCTTCCCTGAGCCTCCTCCAGTTGTTATTCAAGTGGATCAAAGGATGCTCTAAGATCTCAATAGGTTCTTCAACAAGTTCCTGTTGGAGTCTCTCATAGAACAGCCAAGCCCTGATATGTCTGTGATCTACTTTGGAGCTCAAGAGCTTCGAAGGTTAAATACACCTTCTACCACTATTGAGGAAGTTGGTCAACCTAAGGTCCAAGTGGAACCTAATATTAACTTCGAAGGGGAAACAAGGACTGATGGCCCAGTAACTAAAACTGTTGGGACAGATAGTGCATTTTCATAGGCTTCCGAAGCACAATTCAAAGCCTCAGAAGAACAAGTTCAAACTTCTGAAGCTGAGATTGCTGTTGTGGAAGGACTATTCTCCTTATCCGATGATCTAATAGTCACAAATGCAATCCTAGAACTCACATATGAGGTTAATAGAGAGGATTTTCTCACTCAACCTTTAGCTACAACATCTGCATTAACTCCTGTTGGACCTCATATGCCAAAGACACATACAATATTGATGTGGTTAGTATGTTATGATCCAAGTAAGGTCATACCCAATAACAAGCTATACAAACACCAATAAATGTTGTTTGTTGATGAGATCATATAAATAAACATTAACACCAATTTAGAAAATGAGTTTTCTAAAACATTGCTTTGTGGTAGAACAACATTATATGGATAGTTTGTTCATGAGATATTATTTGTTTCATTATTTAAGTTGGTTAAATAATTACAATAAAAGTGTCTTATAGTTATAAAATTAAAAGGGGTTTTAATTTTATAAAATCCTATGGTTGAAAGAGAATTATAAAACATTCAAAAGGGAGGGAAACCCTTTTGGGTTGAAGGTTTTCGGCTGCCCTTATGGGCCATTGGTAGCATGTGTTTTGCTTCTTGTTCTTTGCAAGACTTAACACACATCATGACTCCACCATCAAAAACACTTCTTTCTCTCTCACACACAAAGAAAAGCTCCCAAAGAAACCACCAAATTCGTTCAAAAGAAAGGTTAGAAAGGGCTAAAAAATCGTTTTTATTGGCAGCTCCTCAAGTTCTTCTTGGCTGATTTGGATTGTGAAAAGGGAGTACATCTTGGTGTTCTTCTACCTAACAAGATTAGGTGTTTGTTAAGGCTTGTGGTATACAAGCTTGAGGCTTTCCTTTTGAAGGCTACACTTCAAGAACATCATCTTTTTTATCTACAACATTTGCACTAGAAAGGTTGTTTTTCTTTGACACCCTATGGTTGTTTCGTGATGTTTGATAGCATATTTTTCACATACATTACGATCCTCATTCTTGAGTTTTTGTGATGGTTTAGTATGGCAAAAATTTCAGATTATAAACCATGTTTTAAACCTCTAATTCCGCTGCGTTTTCATAGTTTAAATGGTTAAACTAAGTGTTTTACTTGTGACAAAACCCATCAACTCCAACTCCCATCTCTACTACTGAACTTGAATCTTCTATCCAAGAACCCCCAAAGTCTAGTACTTCCAAAGACATCAAAGGAAAGAGAAAGATGACTTAGGAAGAGCTTCAGGAGGAAGAAAGGTTGAAGAAAGACAAAAGAAAAGGTGGGCTGACAACTGGAAAATTTCTAGCTGCAAGTACCAAAGCAGTTGCAGCCAACAAAAAGGCCGTCAACAACCGAAAAAGGGTAGAGATCATCGACAGACTTGTCAGTCTAGAAGCGGCAACTGAGGATGTACTCCTGCTATCATTAGAGGAGTTAATAGAGCTGGAAAAGGCAACCTTGCTTCAAAAACAGCAAAAAGAAGAAGCTCCAAGGCTGGCCTTGGAAGAAGAAAGGGTGAGGAAGGAAAGAGAAGCTGATCTACAGCTGAGGAGAGAAAGGAAACTTTCCTAACCTCCAGAGGCTTCTCTCAAGAAGAATTATCTCCATATAACAATGATACGATCTTATGGCTCTTCAACAAAGAGCAAGATCAAATGGAGAAAGAGAGAAAGAGAGCTGAAAGGGAAAAGCTTTTACAGAAGAAGAAGAAGGAAGAGGAAGCTGGACTGACCGCTGCCAAGATGATAAGTGAGAAAGCCTGGATGAAGAAGTATCTTAGAGCTTATGGCTTCTCTGACAGGCAGGTGGATCCTATGTCAGAAAAGACTCTCCAGTGACATGTCAGTGACATTAAAGCTGATATTCGCGCAACCACTCAACCCAAACTCCAAACCCAACCACAACCTCAAACCATGCCCTTCTCACTCCCATCAAAACCGAACCAACCACTAAACCATACACCCCTAAACCTACACCATCACTCCTACCAACTCCTTCACCTCTACCACCTAAACTTCCATCCTCCAACCCAAAACTCTAGACAGAACCCATACACCTCAACCTGCCTATCAACCCATTAAACCATCCCCTCAGCCTTCTAAACATCTCTCTTTAGAAGAATTCAAAGCAGTCAAGACAAAGCTCATAAAATGCACAGCTCTGAGCGATATCTCCTGTGAGAAGGATTTTGTCAAATTGACCTATGTTGACAAATCCTTAAGTTCCCTTTCTAGAGATCAATATTTTGATCTGCCCAGAGGAACATTGGACCAAGCTGCAAATCTCCTTGGCCTCAATTTAGACACTTTGAATGAGGAAGAAAAGAAGTTAAGGAGAAGGCTGGTGACTAAACTGGATACCAAGAAAAGTGACAGGGTGCCAAGACAACCACTTGCACCTAGAAAGAAGATCATCCGGTGGAGGTTCGAAGACTCTTCTCACAACTTTGTTGTTGAAAGAGAGAATGGACAACTCAACAGGCTGAGTGCCTCATCTCTGCTACACTTAAGCAGATTTGATATTGCTGAGTTAGCAAAAAGACATTCTCTCAACCCTTCAAACTCTGATATAGTTGCCCATATCAGAAATCATCTAGGCAGCCTTTATATGGCCGAGCTAACTGCTAGAAGCGAGGTTGAAGCAGATTTGAAACTGAGAGAGGAGGAGGAAAGGAAAGGATCAGCAAACCAAGGCAAAAACCTTTTAAATTTGGTTGAAGGTCCTGAACTAGAATCCATAGTTAGATGGGAGTATGACTATAACTCCTGTCAACTAACTTTTTTCAGGGGGCACAACAAAGGGTACATGTCATTCAGAGTGATAGACTGGATCTCCTATCCACCAATGACTTGTACAAGCTTCTCAGCACCACTTCAAGGAAGGACAAAGAGACAGACAAATATCTTTTGTCCTTGGTGTTGAAAGTTTTGAGAAGCAGGAATGAGTGAGGTTTTGGTAGCATCAGCCTAGTGGGAGTTTGTTGGATCTAGAAAGGCTGGTGCAACCAAAACCAAGTCACTTAGAAGATTTTGGTACAACAAATAAAGGACTTCTGAAGCCAAGTGTGGAACTTCCGAAGGAAAAATGAGATCTTCCAAAGACATAGTGCAAAGCTTAATTCCGAAGGAAAAGTTCCAAATTCCAAAGACAAAGAACTTATTTCCGAAGTTCATGACTTAGAAAGAAAGATCTGAAGTAACTTCCGAAGTACAGAAGTCCTCAACCCTCGAAAGTATAGAAGCCTCTTCCAAAGTATAAGTGGGTTCGGAAGAACTTGTTCTTCCGAAGCCAACTTACCTTCGGAAAATACTGCTATTATCCAGTGGACATAAGTATGGCCTTCCTGACACTCCACTGCAAATCTCTGAGATACTGCATGGCGTTTTCTCAAAAGCCATGCAGTTGACCACACTTTAATCCATTGTTTACCTTTTTATGTTAAGTTCAGTTGCCATCTTTAGTTGGTGACAAAAGGTAAGTCATGGACATGTCATGACTACCATATCTTAGCTAATACATTATCTAAGATACCTTAGCATTAGCATTGTAGTATATGCTTTAGTCTTAGGTTTCCAGCTGGTATCAAAGTATATCCGGCTGTAGGATCTAGTATATATAGTCTCTTATTATAACTCATAATCATGCTTGTAAGATTCTTGTAATATCTTGATGACAGGATCAGATCACAAGTTTGATGTATTAGAGTTCAAAGCAGCGGAATACGAACAAGAATTAAACAAATTGTAGCAAGCAATCGATACTTGTATGCATTAAGAGCACATACGGTTATAGGGAGAGAATATATATTTCTGATTTCAAGGAATGTTTATAGATGTAGAATATTTCTAATCAAATCATTCATTCATTTCATTCATTCTCATATTACGATAGGTTGTCACTCCTTATATAGAGTGCAACAATCACTGCTGTTATCACGGAAAGTGACAACTGGCAGATCTAATACAAAAATAACTAACTTAACAAACTACTGAAATGTTCACAACTACTGAGAACATATGAGAGTGTTAAGTACAAAATATAAAACTACTGAAACTACAACGACTGAAGAACAAGCTCTTCAGTCGTTTTACAAAACTACTGAAACATAAAACTACTGAAACTAGAAATATAAAACTACTGATATCACAACTACTGAAGAAGTACTCTTCAGCAGTTGTGACAAACTACTGACGCTTCAGTACTTGATCTTCAGACTTTGACCTTCAGATGTTTCATCAGCTGATGACTTCAGTAGATATCATCAGCTGATGTCTTCAGTCTTTGTCTTCAGACTTTGTACATCAGTTGTTGATCTTCAGCACTTGTAAACTCTTCAGCTGTTGTACTTCAGTACTTTGGTCTTTCAGCTTCAGCACTTGTGTTCTTTAGCTGTTCAGCTTCAGTACTTGTGTTCTTCAGTTCTTCAGTTGTTCAGCTTCAGTACTTGTGTTCTTCAGCTGTTGTACTTCAGCACTTTATTCTTCAGCTGTTGGAATCTTCAGCACTTGATCTTCAGCTGTTGAAGTCTTCAGCACTTGTCAAACTGCTGATGAGTCTTTCAGCAGTGTTGTGATACCATGTGGGACTTAGAGGTTTTCTGATCTTGGCTCATTGGTTCTTTTGGTCCAACAAACTCCCCTGAACCAATGCAGCCAAAACCTCTAAATTATTCGTTGTCCCACTTATTGTTGGCAAAGTGTTGGTCTTTTTCCTTCTTGATCAGTAGAGAAGATGACCCATGTAAGCTCCGGCCTGGGAAGAAACCTCAAATATTTGTTTGGCAGAGTATGAATGGGAACTCTGTTTTGGGGAACAAGACACAGAGTTGTTATCCCATTCATGAGATTCACTTCCCCATAATGAGTCTGTACGACTCTCTTGTGTAGGCCTAAGGAAGGTGATTTGTTCCTCCATGGTTAGCTCTTCAGCACCTCCTTCAAACAATGATTCAGGCCCATAATACTCAGACAGGTATTTGGCCTGTTTCCCATTCTTTAGCTCCACAGTTGTTATTATTCTGTAAGCAAACTCATCCGGGTGATTACCCTCTAGGAACAACTGGAGCTCATTTTTCCTGACTTCCTCAAGCCTCTTGTAAACTAACCCCTTTTTCACTATTTTGTTTTCCAGCATCTTCTGAGGGGTTAGATTAGCTTTGTAGGCTTTCTTGAAGTCTTCTAGGATTTCCCAGGGTGAAACTACAAAGACAAGAGAGATCACTTCATCTACGATCTTTTTCACCTGGCCAATGTATCTCTGAGGTATTTTTTCTTATGAATTCTGTGAGAGACCCTGGGATCAGGCCAAATCCTCACTCTTTCCTTTTGATATTGAAAGGTATGCCTGAGAGTGTAAAGTCTGAGGGCTTGCTTCTTCATATGATGATAGAAGATGTGGCTGCATAAGCTTTGTCAACTCTCTTCAGCAATTCCTCATCATGATGTTATGAAGCTCTTCTTCTTCTAGCTTCACTTTAACCATTTGTCTCTGGACTTCAGGAGTAATTGCTGAGGAGTGACTTGTGGCCTTAGGCAACTGAATCACAGCTGAGAGTGGCAGCCTATCTTCATCATCTTCTTCATCATCTTCTAGCCTCAATATCCTTCTCTTCTTCTTCAAGGGTATATCATCGGCTATGGGTTTTGAGGGTAAGGGAGTTGGTTTGGTGGGTTGTGTTTTGGGTGGTTTTGGTGCGGGAATGTTGACAGGCTGTTCTAGCATCCTTGAGGTGAGTGTGGCTTTTGATTGCTTGGCTAGCTCAGTCCTGCTCCCAGCACCCGCTTCATTCAAAGCTTCAATAACAAGCCCCTTAGTATATGCTTCAGACGAACAGATCTTGGTGGTGATTGCCAAGATACTGTCCCTGGACCAAGCTTTGATTTCGATCATTGATCTTCCAAGATATTTTGCAATAAATCTAATCATGATTTCAAGCCTTTCTCTTTCTAACACTTCATAACTTGCCCATCTATTTTGGATTTCTTCAATCTCTAGTCGTCGAATCTCAGAGTCAAGTTTATTGGTGTCATGGCCTTGCCTAAACAGCTGATCAATGATGTTGTCCATTGATCTGCTGTGTTCGGCATCAGCCTCTTTTATCAGTAGCTCCAAGGCTTTATCTTTAGCAATGTGATCATCAGCACCTTTCTTTCGCTTGTAGGTGAGCAGTGGTTGCTGTTCTTTCTCCTCCTTTTGGGCTTGCTTCGCTTCCTTCTTTTCCTCAGATCTTTTCCTCTTCTTTTCTTTCACTGCAGTACTCTCCCCTTTTTGGATGCATTGGAGGAAGGGTTTGTACCGCAGAAAGAGTCTTTTGTACAGCAGCATCAATCAGGGGCTGTAAAGTGGAGGAAAGCCTCTCATCAATGGCTTTAGTCACAATATCAGTGATTATGGGTGTGATGAGAGGGAGGGAATTTTGAAGTACAACACCTATTTGCTCAGGAGGGTTCTGTTCCTGAGAAGTAGGGCCTGAAGCAGAGGCAGGTGGTTGAGTTTGGAGTGGCTCAGTGTTTGGGAAACCTTCAAGTGAAGGTGCCATCTGTGGGTGGGTAGAGGCAGATGGTCTTTCTCTTGTGAGAGTTGATCAAGTAGGTTTTGCAGCCTACTGACCTTCTCTTCAAGGATTGTGTTCTGGGCAAGAACATCGTAGAAAAAGCCCAGGTCATCATCAGCCGAAGCTGAATCATCTGACCTCCTGCTTAGAGCAGGATTTACATGCACTGGGTGTAGACCAGTTGATGCATGTGCCCCTTGTGCTTGGTACTGGGGACTTCCAGCCTCAGGACAGTGTCCATCATCAGCTGTTGCCTCTAGTGAGGCTTGGCAATGTTACCAGCCTCATTCTGATCATGTGCTGAGTCAGAGGAGGTGGCAGCCTCACTAGATATTCTAAGCTCCTTGTCTACACCAGGAGATAGAAGTGGTAAACCCCTGTGCTGTGGGTTCTCAAGTGCACTGTGTTCCTCCCCCTCAATTGTAGAGGTATTCCCAGTAGTGAGTGGTTTCTGGGGAGGGGGTGAGGAGTGCAGTTGAGTCAGAACTTGTGCAACTATTAAAGTTGGGCTGTGAGGGGCGGTTGTTTGGGGTGAAGGGATAGAAGCAGTGTGCACCTGGGGAGGTTGGTGCTCTTCAATGGCAATCCCCTCAAGTGAGGAAGATCCCAGATATGTAGGTACCCCTTTTGTGGTTGCTGCAGGCTCCTGTTGAGAGGAAGCCTGAGCGGCTATGGCTGGAGGAGTCATTGTATCCACTAGGGGGTTTGGACTAGTGGATATATCCTGCGTTTGAGTTGCAGGGGCATCCTCAGGGGACTCAATTCCCTGAGTAGCCGTTTTGGGTTTCTTTTTGGTGGGTTTGGTGGGGACTTTTGATTTGGAGGTGGTGGCTGTGGGTTCTAGCTACGTGGGTTTTCGCAGCTTGGCAGCCATTTTTAGTGTCTGGTCAGAGTTGTGCCGGGAGTATACTTTCGGCAGAACAGCCATAGCAGGGACTCCCAAGCTAACAAGTCCCTCAGCATTAAGCTGGTCTATAATAATGGCCATTATGAACCGTGGATATAGTATCCAATGGTTGGCAGTTAGTTTTTGAGCCATATCCTTGAGCTCTGAAAATATTATTTCTGAAAAGTTTAGCTAATGTTGCTCAAGAATAGAATACATTACCTGCTGCCATTTCGTCGACATTGATCCCAAGACGACGTCTTAGGGGGCCAAACATACATTCACCATGTGAAAGATTAGGCGCTCAGCGTCATTAAAGTGTTTCTTCATGATAGTGGAGGCACTGAGATCACCTTGATATCCATGTTGGGCAAAGGATAGATCTGTGGTGCCCTTCGGATATCCAGCAGGAGAACTAGCATCATTCAGATGAAGAATTTTGCGGATTATTGCAGGAGTGATGACTACTTCTTTGTTGTTTTACGACCGACTAGAGGGATGGTGTGTTGTTTCCCAGTGGTAACAGTAACGTTCATCCAAAATGGTGCAGGATTCGGCATGTAGTATGGGATTCAGAAGAAATGCCATGTTGTATGGGGACTGAACCATAAGATCGATAGCAGTATCGAACTTAGTCCAGATGGGCGATTAGTGAGGTAGGCAACACAGTTGTGTCGTGGTTTAATTTGCATGGACGCCATGGAGAGAGGGAAGTTTGGAGAGGAACGTTAGGTTTGAAGAAGATGAAGCATTGAGAGCTTAGGTTAGGAATATTTATAGGGTACGGGTAAGAAACGACTGAAGGATGTGGTGTTAGTCATCAGTAGTTTTAAACGACCGTTGACATGGTATTATCCTTTCAGACGTTGAAATAGCTGGAAGTCGTGTTAGGCATCAGTAGTTTAGAAAACTACTGAAGACCGTGGTTTTGACTTCAGATGATTGAAACAACTGAGGACTTGGTGTTTGTCATCAGTAGTTATGAAACTACTGAAGACAGTGGTTTTGTCATCAGCTGTTGTAAACAACTGAAGACTTGGTATTAGTCATCAGTAGTTATAAAACTACTGAAGACATGGTTTTGCTTCAGTTGTTTAGAATGAAACAGTGTTGTACAAACGACTGAAGAGAAAGTTCTCTTCAGCTGTTTTCGTCAATTCTTAGCTTTTCAGCTGTTCATACTGTCCTCAACACATTCATCAGTCTTTTTGGCTGATTTCAGTTGTTTCATAGGACATCAGTACTTATCTGTTTTTAGTGATTGCAGTAGTTGTAACTGCATCAGTAGTTGTAACTACGTCAGTAGTTTAGAACAGATGAAGTACTGCAGTACTTGTGAGACATTTAGCCTTCAGTAGTTATAGAAACTGCTGAGGGTAAAAGAGCTCATCAGTACTTTATGTGACATAGTTACTAATGATCATCAGTACTTATACTAAGATCATCAGTAGTTGTCACTTATTCTAGCTGCAGCATACCAAGCCTTAACACCAGGTTTTGGAAAGTTGAACTATCCAAAGGCTTAGTAAAAATGTCTGCAAGCTCATCAGCACTAGGCACAAACTTAGGATCAATCAGACCTTTCAAAACAATCCCTTATAAAATGATGTTGATCTCTATATGTTTGGTCCTAGAGTGCTGGACTGGATTTTTGACAATGTAAAGAGCTG
>JACCIX010000436.1:0-67075 GCA_025506515.1 Flaveria trinervia
AACAATCGAATTGCTTCCAGTCTGGCTACAGGGGCAAAGGTTTCATTATAATCAATACCTTCCTCTTGTGAAAACCCTGTACAACCAGTCTGGCCTTATTCTTAACAATAAGCTCATTTTCATCAGTTTTGTTCCTAAACACCCATTTAGTGCCTATTGCACACTTACCTGGAGGTAGAGGAACCAGTTCCCACACTTGCTGTTTCTTGAACTGAAGAAGCTTAAGCTGCATGGCTTCAACCATCCATTGTCCCTTAAAGCAATGTGATAGTTCTTTGGCTCTTGCTGACTAATGAAGAGAGCATAGAAGCAAATTTGACAATTGACTTCTGTTGAAACGCCAGCATTGATATCACCAATGATTTGAGACATAGGGTGATTCTTCAGATCTTGGTACACAATAAGATCTGTGCAAGTGTTTGTAGCTCATCAGCAGCAACAGATGGTGATGGTGAAGCATTTCCTTGAAACCAATCAGTAGATGGTAATTCAAAGGAAGTTGAAGTTGTAGAAATCTCATCAGCATTTGTTGTGGATTGTGCTACTGAAGCTACAGGAACATCAGGTCTAGCTGAATCAGGCAGTTGATCACTAAACTTGAAAAGGTGATTACTGATATCATCATCATCATCAGTAACACCAGATGGATGACTAGCTACAGAAGATGATGGATTCATATGATCTGCAACAGCTGGTAGTTGATAAGGAACATATTGTAGAATGTCCAGATCAAACAACTCCACAGGGTTTTGTGGAATTGTATCCTTAGGGGATTCATTGAACTTCACAAGCAAGGTTTCTTCAACTATCTTTGTCCGACAGTTGAATACTCTATAAGCCTTGCAAGTGGATGAATACCCAACAAAATACCCTGCATCCACCTTAATCAAACTTTTGGAGTTGATCCTTTGTGTTGAGAATGTAACAGGGACACCCAAATGCTCTAAATAATGAAATCAAAGGGGCTAAATGATGTAAAACTTCATAAGGAGTTTTCATCAACCTCTGATTTACTAAGGCTCTATTCTGTACATAGCAGGCTGTATTGACAGCTTCAGCCCAAAAGGTCAGTGGCAGACCAGAATCAGCCAACATGGACCTTGCAGCCACTACTCCATTTTGCTCTGGAGTCCTTGGGATGCTATATTGCCTCTTGATTCTCTTTGACAAGTAAACTCATCAAGAGTGTGGTTTCTGAATTCAGTACCATTGTCACTCCTCACACACTTAACTGGTAGGGAATACTGCTTCTCAACGTGTAACACAAAGTTCATAATGGACTGAGCAGCCTCATCCTTTGAATGCAAGAAGAAGGTCCATACATATCTAGAGTAATCATCCACAATTACCAGACAGTATTTCTTCTTTGCCATACTCATTACCTTCACAGGACCAAAAAGATCCATGTGCAGTAGTTGTAAGCAGGCATTAGACTTGGATTCTTCTATGGTTGGGAATGAAACTTTATGTTGTTTCCGTTTTAAGCATGCAGTGCAGATTTCATCATAATGAACTCCTTTATTGGAAGACCTCTCACTAAACTCTCGTGGATCAGCTGATTCATGTTTTTGAGATTAACATGACCCAGCCTTCTATGCCACAGTTTAGATTCTTGGAGATAGGCCTTGGAGAACAAGCATGGATGGCCTCTTAACTCAATTTTCTTTGATAGATCCAAGGCATATACTCTTCCTATCCTGTTAGCCTTCAGGAGAGTATTATCATCCAGTACTTTGTTAATCAGGCTCAGAACCTTGGAAGACAGAATCCTATAGTTCTGGCTTGTGAAAAGAGCAACATGTCCTTTGTCACACATCTGACTGACACTCAACAATTGTATTTGAGATTCTCCACATGGTGACATCATCAAATCTAATATCTCCATTAGACACAAATCCCTTTCCAATGATGTAACCTTTAGCATCATTTCCAAATGAGACAAATCCCTTCTTTCCCTGAGAGTAATCATGAAGAAGAGAGCTGCTCCCAGTCATGTGCATGGATCCTCCACTGTCCACATACCAGATGCTTCTTTGGCATGCTGAAAACCCCTGCACAATCATAAGAAACTAGTTAGCTTTGAGACCCAAACCTTTTGGGTTTGGGACTGACTTTATCAACAGATTTAACCATAGCTGGTTTCTCATGATTAATAGCTGATGAAGATGGAGATAGTGCTGAAATAGATTTGGACCTGGAATTCCTCTCCATGGTTTGGTCACAGTGGCTTCAAGTTGGTTAACTCCCCCAACAGATGCTGAACCATCATAACAAGCTGTGTCTGATTTGAAGCTCGAGCTTTTAGTTCATTTGACACTCCAGAGCTTGTTTTTGATGAGTTCCTGTGACCCACCATTTCCTCCTTCTTAGATTTCACAGACTTAGTCTTATGTTTATCATGAGGAACATATCAGCTGTCTTCTGATAACCGTATCCTTCTTAGTGGATTTGGGTAAGGCCTTGGGTTTATCAGGTTGAGATGATTGTAATTGGTCTCAAACTCGGTTTTCATTCTATTTATTTCTAGTTTAATGAGCTCATCCCTTTGGAGCTTTAAACCCTTTTTGTACCAACATTCATCAGATAGATGATTGAATTTACCACAAATTTCACATGGTTTATTCTTCATCTTGGACATCTTACTGCTGAGGGGAAACTACTGAAGGTGTGATCTTCAGTACTTTCCTCCTATCAGTACTAGGTACTAAAGGATTTGTAACAGCTGAAGACTGGTAATTCAACTGTTTTCCATCTGTCCTAATAGACTGTTTGATGGATTCCTCAGCAGTTGTTAGTCCTTGTATTTCAACTGATTTGAAATGCTTTTCAGATGTTGGGTCTCTTTCAGTACTTGGGGTACATTGAGGAACAACATCTGAAGTACTCAGCTTCATATGAGTCTCAGTAGTTAGACCATCAGTCAATTTATTTGTTGAGATCTTAACACTGGTTTCATTCTTGATCTTAGATTATCATTAGAGAATGACTCACACGATAATGTGGTTTGGAGATTGCTTTCACTTTCTGACTTAACTATGGAGTTAGGAGTAAAGTCTGTTAGTGGAGCAGTATGGTTGTAACCAATGCCCAACTTCACATTTGAAGCAGTTTGCTTGCTAAGAAGCATTTCAAATCCCTTGCATGATGAGACCCAGCGGTCACACTCAACTTGGGTCACTGCAAGTTTTTCTTTGAGACTCCTGTGGTCTTCCAGAATAACCTCTAGCTTGGCCTTTTCATCATTTAATTGGCATTTAAGCTTATAAATCTCATCACTTTTACTGTTAAGAGCAGACTCATACTCAGCTTTTCTTTTGAAAATGGTTTTCTCAACTCAAGTTTTGATATATTAATGCTACATTTGCCTCTCTAAAAGAGACAAAGGCAGCTATGCATGATGAGAACATAACTTGGCTTTAGCCTCTGAAGATACCTGAGTTACCTGTGAAGATGATGCATTTGAACAGGAACCCTCAGTAGACTCCAGGGCCATGAGAGCAAGATTTCCAAAAGGGTGTTCACCACCATGTTGACTAGCACCAGCATAGTATTGCTCAGTGTGACCAGACAAGTTATCAGGTAAGCTACTCCAGTCAACGACTCCAGGTGTGAAGAAGCTGTGATGAGGTTGTGATTGAGATGGAGATGGTTGAGGTTCTGGTAATGCATGAGATTGTGGCACAATAGGAGCTTGAACTTGATTTGACTGTGGCATAAATAGCAGGGATAAGGATATGGCATTTGACCCTGAGGAACAAAATATGCAGGAGATTGAGGGTGTGATGAATGACTAGAACCAGCAGAATGTTGCCCTTTGGATTGTGAATTGTTATTTGGAAAAGTCAAAAAGGGTGCAGAAGTGTTAGATCCAGTTGATCTACACTCTCTTGCAAAGTGTCCAAGCCTGTGGCATTTGTGACACTTCAACTTGCTCTTGTCAAAACCGACTTTGGTTTTGTTAGAGAGTCCAGGAAATTTCCTGCCAGTTCTCTTGTAGAATTTCTGAGATCTGATATTGATCAAGGCCATTTGGCTCAAAATATCGATCTCTTCTAGATCATCATCAGCAATGCCCTTCAAATCATCCATGATAAAGCATAGATTGTCACTATTATTACCAAAATGACAATCAACACTCACAAAGGCATGATTAGAATTGTTTGAGTGAATCAATATGCTCATCAGTGGCATTCTGATCCTGCATACTCTGACTCATGACTTACCAAGGCAGTTTTCCTGGTACAAAATCATCAGTGAGCTTTCCAGATGATGACAGTATTCGTTTCTGTTCTATCTCTCTCTCAAATGTGAGCAATTTCCCATGGAGTGGGTGAGAGATAGTTTGTCCAAATTTGCACTGGAGCGTAAGACAATAGTATATGTGTCTCCTCTCTTAGGCAGTGATCTAAGAAATCTGTTATTCATCTGGCTATTTGTGTACTCATGTTTGACCATTTTTAATTCAGAGATCAAACAAGAGAACCGCTCAAACTGTTGAGTCAGTGTCTCACCCTTCCTATGAGAGAATGTCTCATATTGTTGGGCAAAGATTTCTCTATTATTTGCCAAGACCTTATCTGTTCCTCCAAATTGTTCTTTCAAGGCATTCCAGAGGTCATGGGTAGTTTCATAATGCATTAGCCCAGAATAGATTTCATTGGGCAGTGCCATGGCCAGAATTCCATGGGCTTTTGCATCAATCTCAAACAATTTCTTATCCTCATCTGAGTATTGCTCCCTCCTCTTCGAACCATTTGATTGGTTTCCGGGTTATTCACCATAGGCTTGTGTGGACCATGTACCACTGATGTCCAACAACCTGAGCTGTTAACAGACAGGTGATGGAGCATTCATCGTTGCCATATGTGATACTCACTCCTAACCAGCATTGGAGGCTTGGTTGAGGAACCAGTATTGTGAGGATCATTGGAAGGAGTAGTCATTTTAGGTCCACATACAATTTAATTCAAGCTTTTAAAAGATTTTACACAGACCACAACAGACTCAATGAAAACCAAGAATAAATCTCAGGACGAATGACCAAAAACACAGAAAATTCAACCTCATAACCGTTTCTTGCAAAAATGCTAATTCAATCAAACTTGGATCTTGGATAACAGTTTCAATGATCAATTATTAGATCGATCAATGATCAACCTGCTCTGATACCATTTGACAGGATCAGTGATCTCAAGTTTGATGGATTAGAGTGTAACGCAACGGAATAAGAACAAGAATTAGACAAATTATAGCAAGAATTTGATATTCGTATGCATTAAGAACAAATACGGTTGTAACAAGAGAATATATTTCTGTGAAAAGGAATGTTTCAATAATATCAAATGTTTCTGCTCAATCATTCACCGATTACAAATAGGTTGACACTCCTTATATAGAGTGCAATCACTGCTGATATCACGGGATAGTGACATCTGGCAGATTTAGTACAAAAATAACTAAACTTAACAAACTACTGAAATGTTCACAACTACTGAGAACATATCAGAGTGCTAAGTATAAAACATAAAACTACTGATACGAAACTACTGAAACTACAACGACTGAAGAACAAACTCTTCAGTCGTTTTACAAAACTATTGAAAAGAAAAACATAAAACTACTGAATGAAAACCGTCACAACTACCGAAGAAGACCTCTTCAGCTGTTGTGACAACGTCTGATACTTGGTCTTCAGCACTTGTGTCTTCAGACTTTGTCTTCAGCACTTGTGTCTTTAGACTTTGTCTTCAGCACTTGTGTCTTCAGACTTTGTCTTCAGCACTTGTCTCTTCAGACTTTGTCTTCAGCACTTGTGTCTTCAGACTTTATCTTCAGCACTGTCTTCAGACTTTGTCTTCAGCACTTGTGTCTTCAGACTTTGTCTTCAGCACTTGTCTTCAGACTTTGTCTTCAGCACTTGTCTTCAGCTGTTGTGGACTTCAGCAGTTGTTGTGACATCTGTGGGACTTAAGGTTTTTCTGATCCGGCTCATTGTTCTTTTGGTCCAACAGCTCCCTCAGGCAATGACAGAACAGGAGCTTGAGTCAACCTCGCGTTCAATTCTTCAAACGCCTTCTCTTGAGCTTGGCCCCATATGAACTTTACTCTTTTTGGTCCACATGGTTAGTGGAGAAGAGATCTTAGAAAAGTCTTGGATAAATCTTCTATAGTAGCCCGCCAAACCCAAGAAACTACGATCTCGGATGGCATCTTTGGTGACTTCCATTGCATAACCGCCTCCACCTTTGCCAGGTCCACCATGATCCCGTCATAATACTACATGACCCAAGAACTGGACTTTGCACAACCAGAACACGCACTTGGAGAATTTTGCATACAACTTCTCCCTCCTCAATGTCTCTAGAACCTCCCGAATGTGATCGGCATGCTCAATCTCACTCTTTGAATAAATCAGGATATCATCAATAAACACAATCACTGATTTATCCAACATCAGCCGACACACCCGATTCATCAGATCCATAAAAGCAGTTGGTGCATTAGTCAAACCAAAAGACATGACAAGAAACTCGTACTGACCGTAGCGCGTGCGAAAGCTGTTTTAAGGACATCCTGCTCCTTCACCTTCAACTGATGGTAACCAGATCGAAGGTCTATCCTTGAAAACCAACTGGCACCTTGAAACTGATCGAACAAATCATCTATTCTCGGTAAGGGGTATCTGTTATTCACTGTCAACTTATTCAGCTCACGGTAGTCAATGCACATCCTCATACTACCGTCCTTCTTCTTTACAAACAGGACAGGAGCACCCCAAGGAGAGATACTCGGTCTAATGAACCCTTATCAAGCAACTCTTGCAGCTGCGCCATCTACTTTTTCATCTCCGTTGGAGCCAATCGATACGGTGCCTTGGCAACAGGTTGGGCACTCGGTATCAAGTCAATCTGGAACTTGATCTCACGGTCAGGTGGCACTCCTGATAAGTCTTGTAGGAATACGTCTGGAAAGTCACACGCAACATGTACATCGGATAGTTGTGGTGTTGGCGTATCCACATCCATTACATAGGCCAAGTAGGCACTACATCCACGCCTCATACACTTTCCCGCCACAACCATCGAAATCACTTTCGGATCGTAGTAACCCGATCACCATAAACCGTCACTAAACTACCGTCAGCGCTGTCAAAAGAATCATCTTCTTGCGACACGCAATATTCGCCTCGAAGTCCGCCAACCAATCCATCCCAAGAACCAAATCGAAACCACCTAAGGTCATCACGAACGGTTTAACAAGAAACTTATGACCATCAAGTTCCACATCATAGTTCTCTATCATCTCAGAAATCCTGGTAGACTTACCTATGGCAGTTTCTACATCAAAGGGCGCGTCAACACGTCTACTACTAACAGGCAGCTTAGCACAGAAAGCAGCAGAAATGAAACTCTTACTGGCACCCGAATCAAATAACACAGAAGATAAAGTTTGGTTCATTAGAAACGTACCGGACACAACATCAGGGTCCGTCCTAGCTTCCTCCTATGTCATGGTGAATGCCCTGGCGCTCGCCCTCGGTTCTTCACCTCCCGTCTTCTTCGCATCGGAACCCTCAGCCCTCGGCTTCTTACAATCCTTGCTCATATGACCATTTTCCCCATAGTTAAAACATTTGCCCGCAAGGAGATCCTTTGCGATGTGCCTCGTCTTCCCACATTTGAAGCACACATTCAGCCCCATCCTACTTCTCCCGCATGCTCCCTTCCACACTTGCCATACCTCTTTGACCCCACACTCGAGGTGGCCCCACGACGGTTGTCCACCCGTGCCTTTTTGTTACCCGTCGAGGCATCACCTCGACCAAACCTTTTCCCATTCTAGTTCCGATCACCACCACCCTTCTTGTTCACTTCAGTCACCACCACCTCCCGCTCATCATATAGCCTCCCTGCCAAATCGACCGCCAACCTAAACGTGCTTGGTTGGGCGTCGATCATATGCCTATGAACATCCATCGTAAGCCCTGAATGTACCTCTTGATCTTCCGAGATGAAGGCGTCACCTGATCCGGCATGAGCCGTGCCATTTCATTGAATCTGGTGGTGTACTGCTGGTGTGTCATGGTTCCTGCCTCCAGCTGCAGGAACTCTCTCTCTATCTTATCCATCTTCCTATGAGGAGCAGAACTCCTCAATCACCATCTTCTTTAACTCCTCCCACCTTATCCTTCCTATCGCCCGGCTACCCTCAGCTTGGACAATATTGTCCCACCAACACAGAGCCGAGTCCATAAACGAGTGGGTAGCAAACTTAACCTTCTGGTCCACCCGACACTCGCTGATATCAAGGATAACCACCATTTTCCTCACCCACCGGTGAGCGGAAACAGCAGTGTCGTTACCATCGAAGGTAGGGGGCTTGCATCTCATAAACGCCCCATAGTTACAGCCCTGTGCTGTCTCCGACACAGGCTCTTCTTCTTCCTCTTCATCATCAGATGGAACCGTTTCAGACTCTGGTTGTTCCTGTCCTCCCGAGGACCTATTCCTCTCATTTCTTTCCCCTTCTCTTACTGCCTTGATCACTTTAGTCACTACAGATGGTAGGATCGTCTGCATGACCTGATGAACTTCTTCCACCATAGCCTCCTTTACTGAGGCTCTCATATTAGCGCTCTCGTCACCACCCTCTGTATGAGGGGCCTTTGGTTCTTCATGAACCACCTTCTCAACTCTGGGTCTCCCTCTCTTGGGTCGCGGTTCAGCACCGTGACCTCCACCCCTTGAAGCTTTCGAAGATCTACCACCGGCCTTTCCCACGCACACTGAAAGATTCAAACACCAACACGGTCGTTCAAGGAACATCTTAGTTTACGTCAAGTATAGTAAGTTCCTAGTTACAGTGTCCATTTATGATTAGTCACTTACTTTACTCTTCACACCCCGAGCATTACCTATCCTGACTATATCAGTATTTAAATCTACATACAACACATAACACATAACATGTGCACATAGTACCGGTAACATTACGAAAATACCTGACGGCACGTAGCTACTCAGATTGGCATCCCTTCCATTTTTAGTTTAAGTTAAGGTTTATTTTGAAAATTTACCCATTTCACTTAAACTTTGGCTCTAATACCACTTGTAAGGCCCCGTTCCTGGGACGCTTACAATTGGTTTCTCATCGCACGTAAAACATATATTTACATTTGTCTTACAAAAAGGTTGCAGCGGAAACATTAAAAAACGACATCACATTTCATTATAAAAACTTTTGCCAAATAATACATCATCAATCAGTTACAAAATACATTATTGCATTATATCACAAAAGCATTAAATAAATGGATGCCATCCCAAAAGAGCTGAGTAGCCACCTCGTGCCATCCTCAGCAACCATTACCCGCCAACTGGAAACACATTAAGTCAGTGTTGTTGAGTGACTTCTAGTTTTATAAAATAAAATTTTACTTTTCTTTCATTAAAACTGTTTTTTCTTTCACGCGATCATGCATCATACGTACACATAGATAATAGTTATATTATCTTCTTCATTCGTTCATTCATCTTTACATATTTTCTTACGCATTGGATATCTTCCGTACCAATACCATATGCTACACCCCGAACTATTTAGCTACTGGGCCGAAGTCTATTAATAGACAACTAAACATCGTGCCACAGTACTAGGGGTAAGCGGTAGAGCTTCTATATAAATGGTCGATCACAGAGAAGGACCCCGATGTGCATCCTCCTGGGGTAGCGAACCCACACACCGTTGGGCTAACACCTTTAATGGCGTGTCCCGATATCCAATACTTGCAAGACTTTCAATACTTTCATCATTCATTAATGCATGCATTCATCATGTTCCACTTTTCATTATCTTCCACTTTACGTTATGTAATACTTCATTTCATTCACTATCATAACACGCAAAGCCATAGGAAAGATAAACAAAATTAATCGTTTTGATGTTTTGAATATCTTTAACATGCCCTTTGGTTGGACTTTGATGACTAACACTTATTTTGTTTTAAGATATGATTAGCTTTAGTGCACAGTTATAAATCATTTACCAAGTTATCATTGTGGTCTAATAACCTAGCAAATTTCAAATCAAAGTTTTCTCGAAATTTGTTACATTCATTACAAGCATGTTTTCAAACAATTGATCTTTAGTACTTACCTGCGAGGAATCAGTTGAATCAGCCATCAATGCAGAGTTAGACTCTTTAGTTGTTGGAGATTCTGAACATGTTGCTCTCAGCTCTTCCTTAACTAAGTGATATACCACGTTCATAGCTTCTTCAGTATCTGACATTACTTGCTCAACTGTGATCTCGCCTTCACTTGCAGAACCATCATCCAGTCCCTCAACACAGGCAATGTTTGATTCACCTAGAGACACAAACCAGAAGGTCAAGTCTTGCCCTTCATCATCTTGAGCGGTCAAGGCCTTTGTCTCTTTGCTTGAAGAGGTAGCTCCACTCATGGGTTTTTCTTGATGGTTGAAGGTGGAAAATGGATTTCCATTTCCTGTTTTCTTGGGCTTTACACATTAATGTTTAAAATGCCCCTTTTCACCATAATTAAAGCAAGTGACTTTGGTTTTGTCAAAGCAAAACGTTGTGTCCTTTGTGGCTACAAGATTCGATCTTGTCTTTTTAACAAACTTTTTCGTTCGTCTAACTGCACTTGCAAGAGCCCACATGATATCCATCCTTTCCAGGTCGTTCTCGTCAACGTGCTCGTAGTCTTCATCTGCAAGATGACAATTTCCAATCTTTCCAACAACTAGACCATCATACGATTGAACCACTGTTGCTAGAAGATCCATATGCTCCTTTGCAACCTCCACTGTTATATTATCGAGATTCTCAGTCTTCAACTTTGTAGTATTGGCTTCGACACTATGTGTTGAGTCGATGATGTCCCAAAAGTTTCTGGTCCTGAAGCTGTGGATTGTGAGGGAGTTGAGGAACTAGACACAAATGCTATTTGCAGTGGTGCTCCTGACCTGGTTGAAGTGGGGAATGAGTTGTAAAGTAACGGATTCTGATCGTAGGATCCTTTTTGTGTCTTGTACTTCATTCTCAGTTCCTCTTCTCTTAATTTCAGGATGAAGTCATTTATGTCTAACTTTGCAAGAATATCATTCTGTCTCAAATTAGACACAAACGAATCCCATTTATCTGGCAACCCGTCTGCAAAGCTTGACTCTTTATCTTCCAATGACGTTGTTACACCATGAGTGTGTAGCTCACTCATCAGATGTTAGAACCTGTCAATAATATCATCCAGCTCTCCTTCCCTATCAAAGAGAAGTTATCAAACTCTTTATTGAGAGCCTTAGCCTTCAAAGCCTTTAGCGTTGCATTACCATCATATCTCTTTTCCATGGCTTCCTATAACTTTTTTGCCTGCTTGTTCTCAGAGAACTGATGAAAGATATCTTTAGGTATCAACTGAGTCAACAGGGCATACACTTTCTTTTTTGCATTGTACTAACCTTATGGTTGTCATTCATTCCTCTCAAAGCCAGCTTAACTCCATTAGCACCGACTGGCATCGTGTAACCTGTCTCAATGGATGCCCAAAGATTAGGATCAACTCCATTTAGATAGATCTCAAACCTCTGCTTCTATTGTGGATAATCATCTAACATTATAAGCTTTGGTGGTTTATTATGACTCCCAATTTCATTTTTCAGAAGTAGAAGGTTCGGGATGCGAGAGTCCCTTCCGGCAATAAAGGCAGTGAATTGATCTTCCATTTCTATAAACGTTGAAATTTAGAACAAGACCGGTTCACTCGTGTGAATGGACAAATGTGGATGAGTCAATCGTGTGATTGGACAAATGCGGATAAGTCAATCGTGCGAGTGAACAAATGCGGATGAGTCAATTGTGCGATTGGACAAATGCGGATAAGTCAATGCAGATGACTCAGTCGTGCGATTGAACAATGCGGATGGCTCAGTCGTGCGATTGAACAATGCGGATGGGTCAGTCGTGCGATTGAACAATGCGGATGGCTCCGTCGTGCGATTGAACAATGCGGATGGCTCCGTCATGCAATAGAGCTATTCGTGCGACTGATGGCTGCTGTGTTTGAAAATTTTCGACTTTTGACACTTTGACACGAATTATAATTTACCCAGAAACCCTAATCTAACGTATGACAAAAAACTTCAACTTTGAAGCATGGAAACTGTAGATACATGTGTCCCTAGTTACTGAACTTAATGTAATATGTTTGTATTGTCTTACACATATGTAATTGAACGGGTACTTAATGAAATACAATGTATGGTTGTGCTTATAATGTTGAATATTTCATTGCTTGGTATGTATTAACGCTTATTGAACTAAGTATATAGGTTATGGTTGTTTGAATAGATCAAAGTGAAATAATGATTGTGAAACATATTCAAACTTAATCATATGAAGGTCTCATGCGATTGGCCCATGTTAATGGACCATACGCATGAACAAGTTTATGCTAATGAACCAGTCTTACAAATGAACTAGGAGACTGGATCAGTCGCATGATTCTAACATGAGATTGACTCAGTCGCACGACTGAACACTCAGTCATCCGAATGGATCAACCGCATGACTCAATCACACGACTGAACCATGCTAATGGTTCAGTCACCCGAATGAGAAACCCTAACCTATAAATACCACTTAAATCGTGGAAAAACGTGACACTTTGAATAATTCGATACCTACACATACCCTAGCCATCTAGAGACCTCTAGCAACCTCTTCCAACTTCATAGATCGCAGTAGACCGATTGCTAATCGTTCTTAACATTTAGATTCAATCTTTAATTGATTCTACGTTCACTGATTGGATCGCCAATTAAATAGGATTCTGTACTATTTGATTCGGTAAACGCGTAAATCTGTTAGTATTCGTCAAGTACACAATCCTAACAAGTGGTATCAGAGCATTGGCTCTAGATTTACATAAAAATTGTGTTTTTACACTAAAAAACGCAATCTTTTGTGTCAAATCGGGTTTTAGACATCTCCTGATCGTAAAGTTTAGTTTTTCCGGCATACGGCAATTAGGGTTAGCAAGAAATTCGTGTTTTTGCGTCCAAACACCTTAAACCTATGAATTTTCGAAATCCAGCAGGTTCAGTCACACGATTGACTCAATCGCACGACTGAGGTCATTTGCATCCCCCATACGCATGATTGGACTCATTCGTACTCCCATTCGTACGACTGAGCAATCTATTCGCATTGTTCAACCGCATTAGTTCATTCGCCCGACTGAGCCATCCGCATTTGTTCAGTCGCACGATTGAACCATCCGCATAGTTCAATCGCCCGAATAGCCCAATCGCACACCTTCATTCGTGTAAATAAAACAGCTTGACTTAAAGTTAAGGTTTATAGCAATGGAGGACCAATACTCAGCATTCACAGCAGGGAGAGACTCACGTATTCAAAACTTACTGCTACTGGAGAATGAAGTGGGGAATCACAACAAACCCCCAAAGCTAATCACGTTAGACGAATACCCACAATAGAAGCAACTTTTCGAGATCTACTTAAATGGAGTAGATCCCAATTTGTGGGAATCTATAGAGACGGGGTACAGCATGCCAGTAGGAGCTGATGGTGTCAAACTTACACTAGGTGGCATGACTGATGGACAAGAAGTCAAGTACAATGCTAAAAAGAAAGTTTATGCTTTGCTTACACAGTCTATTCCAAAGGATATTTTCGATCAGTTTTTACACAGTCTATTCTGTAGGATATTTTCCATCAGTTCTCGAAGTATACACAAGCAAAGAAAGTATGCGATGCATTGGAGAAAAGGTATGACGGAAACACATCATTGAAAGCCATAAATGCTAAGGCTTTAAAGAAAGAGTTTGACAACTTCTCCTCGATGGGAAAGAAAGCCTAGATGATGTTATCGATAGGTTCTACCACTTGATGAGTGAGATGCACACTCATGGAGTATCAACATCAATGGAGGACAAAGTGTCTAACTTTGTAGATGGGCTGCTGGAGAAATGGGTTTCATTTTTCTCCAATCTTAGACAGAATGGTATGCTAACAAAGTTAGATATCAATGACTTCATTTTGAAACTGAAAGAAGAAGAACTGAGGATGAAGTACAGAGCCTTCAAGTCTTCTTATGATCAGAACCCAGCGTTGTACAATGCGACTCCTCAAGCCAAAACATCTGGAGCACCTCTTCAGATAGCTTTTGTATCAAGCTCATCTGGTCATTCTCAAGCCTCTACTTCAGGGTCAGAAACTTCAGGGTCGTCTGGTACCCAATACATTGTACCTGAAGCAATGTAGCAAGACTGAAGACCGAGAATTTCGGTAATGTGATAGCTGAGATAGCTAAAGAGCACATGGATCTCTTAGCTGCGGTAGTCCACTCCTATGATAGACTAATTGCTGGTAAAATTGGGAACTGCCATCTGGCAGATGAGGACTATGAGCAGGTTGACGAGACCGAACTGGAAAGGATGGACATAAGCGAGTGCTGTCCGGCGAGCTAAGAAGTTTGTCAAGAAACCGGACAGAATTTGGTTACAGCTAAGGACACTACCTTCGGCTTCATGAAGACCAATGTGACTTGTTTCAATCATGGCAAGAAAGGACACTTCAAACGGGAGTGTGTGAAGCCAAAGAAGACTGGCAATGGGAATCCTTTCTCCTCTTTTAATTGTTAGAATAAACCCACTAGCAGTCCTACTTCATCAAGCAAGAATCCCAAAGCCTTCACTGCTCATGATGATGAAGGACAGGACTGGAGCTTTCGGTTTGTCTCATTAGGAGAATCCAATATCACTAGTGTGCAGGATATAGATGATGACTCAGCTAGTGAAGGAGATATTGCAGTCGAACTCGCGAGTCAAACACAGAAGAGACTGCACCAGTGGTCAATTACCTACTACAAGAAAGGAAAACTACAACAATGTCAGAATCACCAACACCAGAAACACCAGACTCTGCATTGATGGCTGTCAGACCCCTCTCAGGTAAGTACTACTGACCAAATATTTAATAATCATGCTTGTTCTGATTGTAATAAATTTAGGGAAAGCATTGATTTAAAATTTGCTAGGTTATTAGATCATAATGATAACTTAGTAAAGGACTTGGAACCATGCACTAAAACTAATAGAATTCTTCAACAAAATGAGCACAGTTATAAAGAAAAGATAGAACTGTTGAACAAACAACTTAGGGAAACCGAAGTTGTAGCTTTTAACCAATCAAATGACATTAAGTTCTATCTTAGCTCCTAGAGGACACTAAGAAACAAAAGGCAGTTTTAGAAGTAGAAGTTAATTCCTTAATACAAAAACTACATAGTTGGACTAGTTCTTCACACATAGTCCAACACTTGGTGAGAGAGCGTAACAACGGGGAGGGATTGGGTTATAAAGTGGTTCCACCACCACATGAAACCTTGATGAATACTAAAAGTAAACCAATTAATAACAATCCAATCAAGGATCATGTGGTTTCCACTCCTCTTGTAAGTGATCCAGATTCCACATGTACATCAAATGAATCTGGTACTAAACAAAAGGAGGCCACTTCAAAGGCAAAAGGTAAAATGCCTTGTGTTAATCTGGAAAAAGAGTTTGAAAAGGTTAGTACAAAGTCTGGTTCAACCACAGTCAAATCTGAATCTAAAAAGACCAGTAATGTTAACCAATCACGTGCATCATGTCAAAGTCCAAAAAATAGAAAAGAAAAAGATGTTAAAAATGTGAAAGCAATTAACTTTGTTAAACCAGACAAAACATCAAAACAAGCTGAGTCAAAACTCAAACAGAGTAACGTCACCCGTGTGTCGCATACATCTCCACAAAAATAGTTAAATCGTATAGTCGAAAGCAGATCATGCTACAGTTGTGGAGAGTATGGACACATTGCGTCTCATTATCCTTACTATCAGACACCGAGGAGGAAAGTTGAACTTCTGAATAAAAACCTAGCTCTTTTAAGAGGAACTCACTGACACCACCTAAAAGAGATAATGAACCTAAAGCTCAACACATTAGCTAGTCGTCTATTTATCACAAACAGGCCTTACACAAAGCTGGCTTATGGAAGGAAAAATTAACCTCATTGTCTGATAATGAGAACAAGAAGACATCTAAGCTTCCTCACCTTCGAACAGTCAATGGTTACATTTATGATGTGTGATGCCTCTAGGAAACCCAAGCCAGTGAAGGCTTGGGTCCCTAACCTGAACTAATGTTTTCAACTGAATGTTCAGGGTGTTCGCTATAGTGCTGAAACCAACACGTGGAATATAGATAGCGGAGCATCTAGGCACATGACAGGGAATTGGGCTCTCTTATCAAACGTCAAACAATAAAAGGAGGCCATGTTTCATTTGCTGGAAATAAAGGTGGGTACATCACAGCTCAAGGGGAAGTAGGTAATCTAAAAGTGAAGTTTGAAAAGATAAACTATGTTCAATAACTTCAAATAATTTGCTTTCTGTTTCTCAATTTGTGATAAGGGGTTTAAGGTAGTGTTTGACAAGAAGAAGTGCTATGTCCTGAAAAAGGACTATGTCATCCTGGAGGATCAAGTCTTAATGTCTGCCTTAAGATATAAGGACCTTTACGTCTTGGATCTATCAAAGGCCTCCACAACGGATCATGAAGTTCAGTGATTCTTGTCAAAAGCTACTAAGAAGGATTCCATCTCCTGGTATAGGAGAATGGGACACATTAATCCACAGAATATGAATCAATTGATCTGGAATGATCTAGTGAGAGGAGTTAACGTCAAAAACTTCCAACTTCCAGATTTCTATCTTGCGTGCAAGAAGGGCAAACAGACGAAGAAGTCTCATAAGGAAAAGAAAGTTCATTCCATTGAACTTCCTCTTGAACTTCTTCACATTGATCTATTTGGTCCAATCAGTACAAGAAGCATCACAGGCGACTTGTACTGCTATGTAGTTACCGATGACTACTTAAGATTCTCTTGGGTGATGTTTCTGAAATCCAAATCAGAAACATTTGAGTCATTCAAGGAATTAGTAACTACTCTAGAGTCCCTATACAAGTTGAAGGTACGTCAAGTGCGCTCAGACAACGGAACCGAGTTCAAGAATCAATGGATGGAGGCTTACTCCAAGGAAAAGGGAATTGTGCATCAGTTCACTTCTGCCTACACTCCTCAGATGAATGACGTTGCTGAAAGGAAGAATCACAGCTTGATAGAGACAGCACGATTGATGCTAGCAAACTCAAAATTGCCTATCCAATTCTGGAATGAAGCAGTTGCAAATGCATGTTATACGCTAAATGAAGTTCTGGTCATTAAACGCCATCGAAAGACATGTTACGAGTTACTACAATGACGTAAACCTAATCTAGAGTATCTCAAGCCGTTTGGCGCTCCGTGCACCTACTGAAGAAGACTCAAGAGGGAAAATTCAGCGAGAAGGCTGATGAAGGTATCTTCCTAGGATACAACATACCGATCAAGAGAGTTTACAACAACTCAACGGGTCAAGTAGAAGTATGGTGTAACGTTTATGTTCAGAGATACACCACACCACCTGCTGGAAAAGGACCCGCTTTCTTTTTCGACTATGATGGATTCTTCAAGTTGTAAGGCCTCATTCCTGGGATGCTTACAGCAGGTAATTCATTGAACATAAAACATATACTTTGCATTTAATCATCAAAACATTGCAGCGGAAACATAGAACAAATGGAATTTCATTTCATCATAAAAACTTCTGCAAAATAATGCATCGTTTGTCGGTTACAAAATTTCATTGTTGTATTACATCACAAAAGCCTTAAATAAATGGATGCCATCCAAAAGAGCTGAGCAGCCGCCTCGTGCCATCCTCAGCAATGCTCACCTGCCAACTGGAAAATGCATAAAAGTTAGCGTTGCTGAGTGAGTTCTAGTTTATAATAAAACTTACTTTTCTTTCGTAAAACCATCCTTTCTCATAAAAACATATTATACTTTACATTCGTTCGTGATCATACATCATACGTACATACAAATAATATCTTATTATCTTCGTCATTCATTCGTTCATACTTTCATTCATTCATCGTTACTTCCAGTGAAATGTACATTACCCCGAACATTGTGCACGAAGTGGTAACTAGGCCTGAACATTGTGCACGAAGCTGACTCCAGTACCTAGGGTAAGTACATTCACCATCTATCTTTTCTCTTTCATTCTGGATCAATGCCATATGCTATACCCCGAACATTGTGCACAAAGCGGGTAACTGGGCATGAGGTCTCTCATAGACCTCGAACATTATGCATGAAGCTGGCTCCAGTACCTAGGGCAAGTGACAAGGATCCCATACGTATGGTCAATCACAAAGATTAGACTCCAGTGTGCATCCTTCTGGGGTAGCTAACCCGCACACAGTTCCGCTAACACCCTTCATTGGGTGGGAACCTCCATACATTGCTTGCAAGACTTTCTTACATTCATTCTTTCATTAATGCATGCATTCATCATCATGTTCCTCTTTCATTATCTTTCACTTTACGTTACATAATACTTCGTTCATTCATTCATTATCATAACACGTAAAGCCATAGGAAAGATTAATCATACAACATTACAAGGAACATAAACATATCATTCATAGATCATCATGCAAAGCATCATACATACATAACATACATCATGCATAACCATGCAACATCATCATCATGCATAAACATCAATCACAATACATTACATGCCCCACATACCATCTTTGACCTTAAAAGTCACTTTCATAACCCCCAGGAACTTCCTAGGTCAAGGCCTACATTACTCCTTTTTCTCCTAAAAAGTCAAAATTTTTCTAAGCGTTCATCCGCATTGACTATAGTTCATCCGCATCAGCTGTAGTTCATCCGCATTTGCTATCCGCATTTCTATACTTAGTCAATGCTCATCCGCATTGACTCACTTCACCTGCATTGACTTACTTTGCTCATTCGTAATTCCCAGACTTAGGCAAATGCTCATCCGCATTCCTGCACTTAGTCCATGTTCATCTACATTGAATTACTTTGCTCATCCGCATTTCTCAGACTTAGGCAAATGGTCATCCGCATTTCCTGCACTTAGTCAATGTTCATCCGCATTGACTTCATCCGCATTGACTTCCAAACACTTAAGCAGATTCAAGGACTTATCAAGTGGGTCTAAAACATCGTAATCAATTTCAATGCACCATTCATCAGGTTCTAAGCTTAAATCTTACCCTCTAAGCCTTAGAACACAATCATACATCATCAAGCATGAACATAGTCACACATCACATCATACCATCATCATATACACATTCAAGCATACAGGTCCAAAACCCAGTTAAATAAAAACATACATTCATGCATTTCTAGCCCCAAAATTTGTTAAAAACTAGTAAAAGAGGGGTCCTAGAACTCACCTTTGTAGCTCTTGAGTATGGCTTCCTCCATACTCGTTTGCAAATTGAATTCAACCGCTTAGAACCCACTAAAACAACATACCCGAACACATACAAACACACATAAGCATAAATCCGAGGATAAGACCAGTTAAGAACACCATAAAAGCATGAATTCTTACCTTGAATTTGAATTCTTTCTAGTTCTTCCTTCAAAACCAAGAATTGCTGCTCTTTCCCTCTCTAAAACCCGAAAATCAGTGTGTAGGTGACATATGGGCGGCCATACCACCTTTTACACCCACTTTTAAAATATTTTGTCCTTCTGGACACTTTTTACCCCTAGACTTGGGTTTTATTTCTTTTCCTTCTTTTCTTTACTTATTTTTCTTTCTTCGACTTTATAATAACTAGGTGTTACAAGTCCACCCCCTTAAATAGGTTCATTCTCGAACCTATTATTCCTCAAAGAATTGTGGGTAATGCTGCCTCATCTTTTCTTTAGTCTCCCACGTAGACTCAGATCCCTTCCTGTGCTTCCAGTTTACACGCACAAGGGGAACCACTTTATTCCTCAGCCTCTTTCCTTTCGATCAATGATTGCCACTGTTTGCTCAACATATTTGAGCCATTCGTCTACTTCGATATCCTTCAATGGAACAATCATGTCTTCATCAGTTAAGCACTTTCTCAAATGAGATACATAGAATGTCGGGTGAATTCCACTTAACTCATCGGGTAACTCTAATCTATAGGCTACCTCTCCTACTCGAGGAATGATTCGGAAAGGGACTATGTACCTCGGGCTCAACTTGCCCCGCTTTCGGAAATGAATAATACCCTTCCAAGGTGAGACCTTCAACATAACCCGTCACCCACTTGGAACTCAATCGGTCTACGTCGTTTATCAGCATACGACTTCTGTCTATCTTTGGCTGCCTTCATGAAGGCCTTGATCTTCTAAAGCTTCTCAGTCATAGCCTCGATTACCTGACGCTTCCCAACTCTTTCTGACCAATGTCACCCCAACAAATGGGTGTTCTGCATCTCCTACCGTATAGCATCTCGTATGGTCGCATGCCAATGCTGGCATGATAGCTATTGTTGTACGAGAATTCGGCTAACGGTAAGTGGTCATCCCAACTTCCACCAAAATCAATTACACATGCCCGAAGCATGTCCTCCAACGTCTGAATGGTCCTTTCTGACTGACCATCAATTTGAGGATGATAAGCCGTACCAATATGTAACCTCGTCCCCATAGCGTCATGGAATTTCTTCCAGAATTTAGATGTAAACCGGGTGTCACGATCAGACACAATGGACACCGGCGCACCGTGACGAGTTATGACCTCCTTTATGAACAGGTCAGCCAACCTCTCGGATGAATATGTCTCGCGAATCGGTAGGAAGTGAGCACTCTTCGTTAAATGATCCACAATCACCCATATGGCATCATACCTTTTCGGAGTATGTGGCAACTTCGTAATGAAATCCATGGTAATGTGCTCCCACTTCCATTCCAGTATATCCAAAGGTTGGATCTTCCAAACGGCTTTTGATGCCCGGCCTTCACTTTCAAGCAAGTAAGGCACTTACTCACATACTCCACCACGTCGCGCTTCATACCCGGCACCAGGATGGATAGAGTATCGGGTCTTGTGAGCTTTGTCCATAATCTTTACCGTAGATCCCTAAAATGAGGAATCCACACACGCCGAATCGAGTTCTAACACCGAGTGTGTTTTCACCCAATTCCCCAACCAGACCTCTCATTCTTTCAGAGTTAAGATGGTCTTTTTAGTGCCTCATCTTGAAACTCTTTGAATTGCTTCATCACATCAGAGGTCATGATTAGCTGATATGCTTTCACCCGAATCGGCTCGGGTCTCTCCTTTTGGCTCAGGGCATCCGCCACCACATTGGCTTTGCCCGGATGGTAGTGCATCTCGCAATCATAGTCTTTTATGAGCTCCAACCATCTCCTCTGCCTCATGTTCAGATCCTTTTGCTCGAAGAAGTACTTCAAGCTCTTGTGGTCAGTGAAAATGGTGCACTACGTACCGTAAAGATAGTGCCTCCAAATATTTAGTGCAAAGACCACGGCTGCTAGTTCCAAGTCATGAGTAGGGTAGTTGACCTCATGAACCTTCAACTGTCGGGAAGCATAGGATATAACCTTCCCTCTCTGCATTAACACGCACCCCAATCCAAGTAGAAAGGATCAAAATAAACCACCAGATCTTCGCTCCTATCGGGTAATGACAGAACAGGAGCTTGAGTCAATCTTGCCTTCAATTCTTCGAATGCCTTCTCTTGAGCTTGACCCCATACGAACTTCACATCTTTTCGGGTCAACTTAGTTAGTGGAGAAGTGATCTTGGAAAAGTCTTGAATGAATCTTCTATAGTAGCCCGCCAACCCAAGAAGCTACGAATCTCGGATGGCGTCTTCGGTGACTTCCATTGCATAACCGCCTCCACCTTTGCTGGGTCCACCATAATCCCGTCGCGATTCACCAAAAGACCCAAGAACTGAACTTCACGCAACCAGAATGCACACTTGAAGAATTTTGCATACAACTTCTCCCTTCTCAACGTCTCCAGAACCTCCCGAATGTGACCGGCATGCTCATTTTAACTCTTCGAATAAATCAGGATATCATCAATGAACACAATCACTAATTATCCAACATTGGCCGACACACACGATTCATCAGATCCATAAAAGCAGTCGGCGCGTTTGTCAAACCAAAAGACATGACAAGAAACTCGTAGTGACCATAGTGCGTACGGGAAGCTGTTTTAGGGATATCTTGCTCATTCACCTTCAATTGATGGTAACCAGATCGACGATCTATCATTGAAAACCAACTGGCACCCTGGAGCTGATCAACAAATCATCAATTCTCAGTAAAGGGTATCTATTCTTCACTGTCAACTAATTCAGCTCATGGTAGTCAATACACATCCTCATACTACCATCCTTCTTCTTTACAAACAGGACCGGAGCACCCAAGGAGAGATACTCGATCTGATAAACCCCTTGTCAAGCAGCTCTTGCAACTGCCCCATCAACTCTTTCATCTCTATCAGCGCCAATCGATACGGTGCCTTGGCAACAGGTTGGGCACCCGGTATCAGATCAATTTGGAACTCGATCTCACGGTCAGGTGACACTCTTGATAAATCTTCTGGGAACACGTGTGGAAAGTCAAACACCACGAGTACATCGGATAGTTGTGGTGTTGGCGTATCCACATCCTTTACATAGGCCAAGTAGGCACTACTCCACGCCTCATACACTTTCCCTCCACTGCCATTCAAATCACCTTCGGAATTGTAGTCACCCGATCACCATAAACCGTAACCGAACTACCGTCAGGCGTTGATAGCTGAATCATCTTCTTGCGACACACAATGTTCGCCTTGAAGTCTGGTAACCAATCCATCCCAAGAACCAATCGAAGCCACCCAAGGTCATCACAAACGGTCTGACAGGGAACTTATGACCTTCGAGTTCCACGTCATAGTTCTTTATCATCTCAGAAATCTTGGTAGACTTACTTATGGCAGTTTCTACATCAAAGGGCGCATCAATACGTCTACTACTAACAGGCAACTTTGCACATAAGCAGCAGAAATAAAACTCTTACTAGCACCAGAATCAAATAGCACAGAAGATAAAGTTTGGTTCACCAGAAACGTACCGGACATGACATCAGGGTCCGTCCTAGCTTCCTCCCGTGTTATTGTGAATGCTCGAGCACTCGCCCTTGAAAGGATCGGGATCTAGTTTGATCAATTAGATTAAGATTTGCAGCAGAATAACACAAGAATTAGACAAAATTTAAGCAAGAATAATATGAATATTCAATCAAACAGTGATGGTTATAGAGAGAGAAAGTTTTCTGCAAAGAGAATGTTTTCATTCATGCATACGCTTCGGTTTGCAAGTAATTAGGTCAACATTCTTTTTATAAAGGAATGTGACATCAGCTGATATCACTTGATAGTGACAGGTAACTAAATTATACAAACAACTGAAAGTAAACTAAACTACTAAGATGTCCACAACAACTGAGGACACCTTCACAAAAAGCTAACATTACAACTACTGAAGTTATAACATCTAAAGTGTAAGAATTTCAGATGTTTTACATAATATAAAACTATTGATTACAAACTACTAAAAAGTAAACCATCACAACTACTGAAGAGAACTACTTCAGCTGTTGTGACAACTTCTGAGAACTTGGTCTTCAGACTTTGTCTTCAGCAGTTGTCTTCAGACTTTGTCTTCAGACTTTGTCTACAGACTTTGTCTTCAGACTTAGTCTTCAGACTTTGTCTTCAGCTGTTGTAGACCACTTCAGTTGTTTTGATGTCTGTGGGACTTAAAGGTTTTTCTGATCTAGCTCATTGGTTCTTTTGGTCCAACAAACTCCCCCTGAACCAATGCAGCCAAAACCTTTAAGATTATTGAAGTCCCACTTATTGGCAGAAACATTATCTGGATCAGCTCAGAAATCTTCAAATTAATCTCAGGCCAGGGAAAAGGTTTCAGAAGGTTTGATTGGCAAAGGATGAATGGGAACTCTGTCTTGGGGAATTGGACACAGAGTTGTTACCCCATCCATGAAACCTACTTCCCAATGATAAGTCTGTAAGACTCTGACATAAGCCTCAAGGAAAACAACTTGTTCTTCCATTATGAGTTCTTCAGCTTCACTTTCAAAGAAGAACTCAAGCCCATAGTACTCTGATAAGTACTTAATATGCTTTCCATTCTTCAGCTCCACAGTAGTTATTTCTCTGTATGCAAACTCATCAGGATGATGCCTTCAAGCAACAACTGGAGCTCATTTCTTCTTATTTCTTCAAGCTTCTTGTAGATCAACCCTTTCTTTACCATTTTGTTTTCTAGTAAGTTTGTGGAGTTATCTTAGACTTGTAAGATCTCTTGAAGTCATCAAGGATTTCCTAGGGTGACACTACAATGGCCAGCATTATCACAGCATCTACAATCTTCTTTACTTGGCCATTGTATCTACTTGAATCTTCTTTTTATGAATTCTGTCACTTACTCTGGGGTCAGGCCAAATTCTCACTCTCTCTTTCTGATATTGAAATGTAAATCTGAGAGCATACAACCTCTGAGCATGTTTCTTCATAACTTGTATGGATGAAGACTTAGGAAACTCTTTATCAATCATCCTTAACAGCTGCTCATCATGTTTTTTGTGCTATTCTTCTTCTTCAAGTTTGACTTTTACCATTTGCCTTTGGAGGTCAGGTGTGATTGTTGTTGGTTGACTCCTGGGCTCAGGCATCTTTAGTTTAAGAACAGCAGAGATTGGCAGACTATCATCCTTATCATCTCTTCTTCTTCCATCCTTAACACCCTTCTCTTCCTCTTGGGTGCATCATTGGTAGTGGGTTGAGTAGGTTTCTTGGGTAAAGGAGTTGGTTTTGAGGGTTGTGAAGTTGGTTGTTTTGTGTAGGAGATTGGGCAGGTTGCTCTAGCATCTTGGTTGTGAGTGAAGCTTTGGATAACTTTGCCATATCAGACCTTTTCCCAGCACCAGCTTCATCAAGAGCTTCTATGATCAATCCTTTGTTGAATACTACAGAAGAAGATTCTGGTGGTTATCTCCAAAATACTGTCTTTGGACCATGACTTCACTTCAATGATTGATCTTCCCAACTGCTTTGATATGAATCTTGTCATAGCTTCTGACAGGATTAGCGATATCAAGTTTGATGGATTAGAGGGTAACGCAGCGGAATAAGAACAAGAATTAGACAAATTATAACAAGAATTTGATATTCGTATGCATTATGAACAAATACGGTTGTAAAGAGAGAATATATTTCTGTGAAAAGGAATGTTTCAATAATATCAGATGTTTCTGCTCAATCATTCACCAATTACAATAAGGTTGACACTCCTTATATAGAGTGCATCACTGCTGATATCACGGGATGTGACATCTGGCAGATTTGTTACAAAATAACTAAAACTTAACAAACTACTGAAATGTTCACAACTACTGAGAACATATCAGAGTGCTAAGTATAAAACATAAAACTACTGATACGAAACTACTGAACTACAACGACTGAAGAACAAGTTTTCAGTCGTTTTACAAAACTACAGAAAGGAAAACATAAAACTACTGAAAGAAAACCGTCACAACTACTGAAGAAGACCTCTTCAACTGTTTTGACAACGACTGATACTTGGTCTTCAGCACTTGTCTTCAGACTTTGTCTTCAGCACTTCTGTCTTCAGACTTTGTCTTCAGCACTTGTCTTCAGACTTTGTCTTCAGCACTTGTGTCTTCAGACTTTGTCTTCAGCACTTGTCTTCAGACTTTGTCTTCAGCACTTGTCTACCACGTTGGCTTTGCCCAGATGATAGTAGATCTCGCAATCATAGTCTTTTATGAGCTCCAACCACCTCCTCTGCCTCATGTTCAGGTCCTTCTGCTCCAAGAAGTACGTCAAGCTTTTGTGGTCCGTGAAAATGGTGCGCTTCGTCCCGTACAGATAGTGCCTCCAAATTTAGTGCAAAGACCATGGCTGCTAGCTCCAAGTCATGAGTGGGATAATTGACCTCATGAACCTTCAACTGTCGAGATGCATAGGCTATAACCTCCCTCTCTGCATTAACACGCACCCTAACCCTGAATAGGAAGCATCAGAATAAACCACCAGATCTTCGCTTCTGACAGGATCAGTGATCTCAAGTTTGATGGATTAGAGTGTAAACAGCGGAATAAGAACAAGAATTAGACAATTATAGCAAGAATTTGATATTCATATGCATTAAGAACAAATACGATTGTAACGAGAGAATATATTTCTGTGAAAAGGAATGTTTCAATAATATCAAATGTTTCTGCTCAATCATTCACCGATTACAAATAGGTTGACACTCCTTATATAGAGTGCAATCACTGCTGATATCACGGGATAGTGACATCTGGCAGATTTAGTACAAAAATAACTAAAACTTAACAAACTACTGAAATGTTCACAACTACTGAGAACATATCACAGTGCTAAGTATAAAACATAAAATACTGATACGAAACTACTGAAACTACAATGACTGAAGAACAAGCTCTTCAGTCGTTTTACAAAACTACTGAAAAGAAAAACATAAAACTACTGAAAGAAAACCGTCACAACTACTGAAGAAGACCTCTTCAGCTGTTGTGACAACGTCTGATACTTGGTCTTCAGCACTTGTGTCTTTAGACTTGTTTTCAGCACTTGTGTCTTCAGACTTTGTCTTCAGCACTTGTGTCTTCAGACTTTGTCTTCAGCACTTGTGTCTTCAGACTTTGTCTTCAGCACTTGTGTCTTCAGACTTTGTCTTCAGCACTTGTGTCTTCAGACTTTGTCTTCAGCACTTGTGCCTTCAGACTTTGTCTTCAGCACTTGTGCTTCAGACTTGTCTTCAGCACTTGTGTCTTCAAACTTTGTCTTCAGCACTTGTCTTCAGACTTGTCTTCAGCACTTGTGTCTTCAGACTTTTTCTTCAGCACTTGTGTCTTGAGACTTTGTCTTCAGCATTGTCTTCAGACTTTGTCTTCAGCACTTGTCTTCAGCTGTGTGGACTTCAGCAGTAGTTGTGACGTCTGTGGGACTTAAGGTTTTTCTGAACCGGCTCATTGGTTCTTTTGGTCCAACAAACTCCCCCTGAACCAATACAGCCAAAACCTTAACTTTATTGAGGTCCCACTTCTTGTTGGCAATGAGATTGGTCTTTTCCTTCTTGATCAGCTAAGAAGATGACCCAATTAAGCAGTGGCCTGGGAATAGATTTCTGAAATTTGGTTGGCATAGTATGGATAGGAGCCCTGACTTGGGGAACTGGACAAAGGGCTGTGGTCCTATCCATGAAATCTACTTCCCATGTATAAGCCTGTAGGATTCTCTGGTGTATGCTCTGAGAAACATAATTTGTTCTTCCATGGTAAGATTTTTAGCTCCACCATCAAACAATCCTTCACGCCCATACAGCTCTAAAATGTACTTAGCCTGTTTGCCATTTTTGAGCTCAACAGTTGTGATCTGTCTGTATGCAAACTCATCTGGGTGAGTCCCTTCAAGTAACAGACTGAGCTTTTGTTTGAAGTTCTCAAGCCTCTTATAGACTAACCCTTTTTAATTACTCTGTTCTCTAACATCTTTTGGGGGGGACTGTTTAGTTTCATAGGCCTTCTTGAAATCTTCTACAATTTCCCAGGGTGATACTACAAGGACCACTGTGATCTCTTCATCTACGATCCTTTTACTTGGCCCTTGAATCTTGAAGGAATGTCTTTCTTCACAATTCTGTGAGCCACCCTAGGATCAGGCCATATTCTCACCTTTTCCTTTTGATATTGAAATGTGTTAGCAAGGGTGTACAATCTCAGAGCTTCCTTCTTCATATTGATTATTGATGAAGAAGCAGCATAAGTTTTGTCTATGCTTTTCAGCATCTCATCATCATGAAGCTTTTGCTGTGTTCTTCTTCTATCTTTACTCTCACAGCTTCCATCTGTGAGGTGGGAGTGATGGGCATAGGTTTGGCTTTAGGCAAAGTTAGGACTGCAGAAAGAGGCAGCCTATCTTCTTCCTCATCATCCTCTTCTTCTTCTTCTTCTAGCCTCAACACCCTTTCTTCTTCTTGGGTGCATCATCGGCTGTTGGTTTGAGGGTAAAGGAGTTGGTTTAGAGGGTTGTGGTAGTGGTGATTTTGAAGTGGGAGGTTTTGCAGGTTGTTCTAGCATTCTTGTAATGAGTGAGGCTTTTGAGTGTTTTGCTAGTTCCTTTCTGTTCCCAGCACATGCCTCATTTAGTGCTTCAATCACCAATCCCTTAGTGTATGCTTCAGACGAACAGATCTTGGTGGTTATTGCCAAGATACTGTCCCTGGTCCATGACTTAATCTCGATCAATGATCTCCCAAGGTACTTTGCAATGAATCTGATCATGATCTCTAGTCTTTTCTTTCTAATGCATCATAACTTGCCCATCTTGAGTTAATTTCTTCAACTTCAAGTCTCCTAATCTCTGAGTCAAGCTGTGCAGTATCGAACCCCTGTCTATACAGTTGATCAATAATGGAGTCCATTGATTTACTGTGTGTAGCATCCGCCATTTTGATCATCTCATCGAGTTCGAGTTCTTTTTCTTTTCCTTCAACCTTTCTCTTTTATATGTGACATGAAAGTCTTGTGACTTTCACCCACTTGATCAATGTCAGCTCCCTTCACAAACTCCTCTTCCTTCTCAGTCTCCTTTCTTTCTTCCCCTCTATGCTCTTCCTCTTTGCTTTCACTGACTGACTCTCCCCCTTTTTGGTTGCATTGGTTGCAAGGGTTTGAGTAGCAGAAAGCCTTGTGCTCACAATCTCCTCCACCAGGGATTGTATGATTGAGGGAAGCCTCTCATCCATGGTTTGATCACAATGTCTGTGATCATTGGGGTGATGAGAGGTAGGGATTGCTGAAAGATAGCAGCTGTTTGCTCAGAGGGGTTCTGTCCCTGAGAAGCAGTGCCAGAAATAAAGGCTGGTGGCTCGGAAGTTTTGAGTGGCTGAGTGTGTGGGAGACCTTCAGGTGAAGGTGCCATCGTGGGTTTATGTTGGTGGCAGATGGACTTGCTGTTTGAGAGAATTGGTCAAGTAGTCTTTGTAGTTACTGACTTCTTCCTCAAGAATTGTGTTTTGGGCCAGAACATCATAAAAGAAGCCCAGGTCATCATCAGCAGATGCTGAATCACCTGACCTCCTGCTTGTAGCAGGATGTACATGCACTGGGTGTAGACCAGTTGTAGCATGTGCCCCTTTTTTTGAACTGGGGACTTCCAGCCTCAGGACATGTCCTTCATCAGCTATGCCTCTGGTGAGGTCTTAGCTATGTTACCAGCCTCAGTCTGATCATGTGCTGATTCAGAAGAGGTGGCAGCCTCACCAGATGTTCTGGTCTCCATATCCACACCAGGAGATAGAACAGTTAAACCCTCGTGCTGTGGGCTGTCAGAAGCATGTTGATCCCCTTCCTCAATTGCTGCAGTTTTCCCTTGTTGGTGTTGTTGGGGAGGAGGAGAGGCATGCAGCTGAGTCAGCACGTTTGCAATAATGAGAGTAGGACTTTGTGGGGCGGTTGCAGTGGGAGATGGGGTAAACGCAGTATGCACCTGGGGAGAATGGTGCTCTTCAATGGCAATCTCCTCAAATGAGGAAGATCCCAGATTAGTGGGTACCCTTCTTTGGTTGCTGCAGGCTCCTTTGAGAGGAATCCTGAGCGGCTGTGGCTAGTGAAGTCCTTGTATCCACTAGGGGGTTATAACCAGTGGATATAGCCTGCGTTTGTGTTGCAGGGGCATCCTCAGGGGACTCATTCCCTGAGTAGCCTTTTTGTATTCTTTTTAGTGGGTTTGGTGGTGACTTTGGATTTGGAGGTGGTGGCTGTGGGTTCCAGCTGCGTGGGTTTGCGCAGCTTGGCAGCCATTTTTAGTGATTGGTCAGGGTTGTGCTGGGAGTATACTTCAGGCAATACAGCCATAGCAGGGACTCCCAGGCCAACAAGTCCCTCAGCTTGAAGCTAGTTTTCAATTATGGGCATTATGAACCGAGGACATAATATCCAACGGTTAGGAAGTTGTTTTGGGCCATATCCTTGAGCTCTAAAAATAGTATTTCAGAAAAATTTAAAGGTTGTTGCTCAAGGATGGAGTACATTACCTGTTGCCACCTTGTGGACATTTGATCCCATGATGAAGTCTTGGGGGCAAGGCAGACATTTACCAGGTGAAAGATGAGACGTTCGGCATCCTGGAAATGTTCTTCAATATGGTAGATGCACTCAGGTTACCCTGGTATCCATGATGGGCAAATGATTGATCGATTGTGCCCTTTGGATAACCAGTGGGAAAGTGGCATCATCCAGATTGAGGGTTTGGCGAAGAACGTCTGGAGTAATGACCACTTTTGATGATGGACAAACGATTGAAGATACTCTGTGTCATTCTCCTCAAGACAAGAGTGATGTTTGTCCAGAATTGGTTAAGAGATTCGGCATATATGGTGGGATTTAACAGAAAAGCCGTTTGTAAGGTGACTGAACCATTAAGTCAATGGCGTTGTGAAACTTGGTCCAGTATGGCGATTTTGTGAGATGTGCGACACAGTTGTGTCGAGGTTTTAGTTGCATGGTCGCCATTGATGAAGAGAGGTTACAGAGTTTTTTGAACGTTAGGTTTGAGAAGAGAAGAAAGTAAAAACTCTGAAAGTGGGATAAGGTATTTAAAGGGTAGGGTTAGAAAACGACTGAAGGTTTTGGTGTTAGTCATCAGTTGTTGAAACTACTGATGACGTGGTATTAACTTTCAGAGGTTTGGAATGACTGACCGTATTGGTGTGATCAGCAGTTGTTATAAAACAACTGAAGACTTGGTTTTAACCGTCAACGTTGAAACAACTGAAGTCTCTGATTTGGTCATCAGTAGTTATAAAACTACTGAAGATTTATCATCAGTAGTTAAAAATACTAAAGATAGTTTTGACTTCAGGTGATGAAACAACTGACTGGTATTAGTCATCAGTAGTTGGGAAACTACTGAAGACTTTGGTTTTACCATCATTGTTGTAAACAACTGAAGACTTGGTGTTAGTCATCAGTAGTTGTGAAACTACTGAAGACATGGTTTTGCTTCAGTTGTTTAGAAAGAAACAGCTTGGGAACTACTAAAGACAAAAAGGCTCATCAGTGTTGTCATCAATTCATTGCTTTTCAGCTGTTTCATACTGTCTCAACACGTACTCATGAGACGTTTTCATCTGTTTTCAGATGTTTCAAGGACATCAGTACGTATTTGTATTCTGACAACAGTAGTTGTAGCTACATCAGCTGTTGTAACTACATCAATTTTTTAACAAATAAAGTACTGAGTACTTAGAAGTTAAGCTCTAGTAGTTTAAAGAAAACTTTCGGAGAGAAAATAACGTCAGTACTTATATATATGACAATAATAAACTAATGATCATCAGTACTTGTGAGCTGAGATCACCAGTAGTTGTCACTTATTCTAGCTGCAGCATACCAAGCCTTAACACTAGGTTTTGGAAAGTTGTGCTATCCAAGGGCTTAGTGAAAATGTCTGCAAGCTCATCAGCACTAGGAACAAATTTTGGATCAATCAGACCTTTTTCAAAACAATCTCTAATAAAATGGTGTCTGATTTCAATATGTTTAGTCCTAGAGTGTTGGACAGGATTCTTGACAAGACAAAGAGCTGAAGAGCTGTCCATTAACAATGGGGTCTTAGTCTCTGTTATGCCATAATCCAATAATTGGTTTTGAAGCCAGAGTACCTGAGATGTACAGCTTGCAGCAGCAATGTACTCTGCTTCAGCAGTTGATGTAGCAACTGAGGTCTGCTTCTTACTCTGCCAAGAAATCAAGCAGTGCCTAAGAATTGGCATCCTCCAGAAGTGGACTTTCTTGTCAACTTACACCCTGCATAGTCACTATCAGAAAAAGCAACCAATTTACCAGAATGTCTAGTAGAATACCATAAACCTAGAGATGGAGTGCCTTGCAAATATCTAAAGATCCTCTTGACTGCAATCAAATGAGACTCCTTAGGTGCAGCCTGAAATCTAGCACAAACACATGTAGCAAACATAATATCTGGTCTAGAAGTTGTTACGTACATCAAGGACCCAATCATACATCTGTAAAGTGTTTCATCAACCACTTACCTTTCTGATCTGTATCCAGTTGTGTGGTGTTGCACATGGGAGTAGAACAGGGCTTACACTTTTGTAAATCAAACTTTTCCAAAAGATCTTTTGTGTATTTGGACAGATGAATGAAAATTCCATCAGCCTTTTGTTGATTTGCAAACCAGAAAGAATGTAATTCTCCCATGGCACTCATTTCAAACTTCTGTTACATCAACTTTGTAAAGGCATCACACAACTGTGGATCAGAGGATGCAAAAATAATATCATCTACATAAATTTGAACAAGTAGATTATGCTGCCCAGCTTCTTAATGAATAAAGTCTTATCTATGGAGCCTCTAGTGAAATTATTTTCCAGAAGAAGTTTGATAATGTCTCATACCAGGCTCTAGGAGCTTGTTTCAACCCATAGAGAGCCTTATCAAGCTTATACACCCAATTAGGATGTTTATTGTCCTCAAAACCTGGTGGTTGACATACATAAACCTCTTCTTTAATTTTCCCATACAAAAATGCACTTTTGACATCCATTTGAAAAACTTTAAGATTGTGATAAGCAGCATAAGCTAAAAACAATCGAATTGCTTCCAGTCTGGCTACAGGGGCAAAGGTTTCATTATAATCAATGCTTCCTCTTGTGAAAACCCCTGTACAACCAATCTGGCCTTGTTCTTAACAATAAGCCATTTTCATCAGTTTTGTTCCTAAACACCCATTTAGTGCCTATTGCACACTTACCTGGAGGTAGAGGAACCAGTTCCCACACTTGCTGTTTCTTGAACTGAAGAAGCTCAAGCTGCATGGCTTCAACCCATCCATTGTCCCTTAAAGCAATGTGATAGTTCTTTGGCTCTTGCTGACTAAAAGAGAGCATAGAAGCAGAAATTAGACAATTGACTTCTTGTTGAAACGCCAGCATTGATATCACCAATGATTTGAGACATAGGGTGATTCTTCAGATCTTGGTACACAATAAGATCTGTGCAAGTGTTTGTAGCAGGCTCAGCAGCAACAGATGGTGATGGTGAAGCATTTCCTTGAAACCAATCAGTAGATGGTAATCAAAGGAAGTTGAAGTTGTAGAAATCTCATCAGCATTTGTTGTGGATTGTGCTACTGAAGCTACAGGAACATCAGGTCTAGCTGAATCAGGCAGTTGATCACTAAACTTGAAAAGGTGATTACTGATATCATCATCATCATCAGTAACACCAGATGGATGACTAGCTACAGAAGATGATGGATTCATATGATCTGCAATAGCAGGTGGTTGATAAGGAACATATTGCAGAATGTCCAGATCAAACAACTCCACAGGGTTTTGTGGAATGTATCCTTAGGGGATTCATTGAACTTCACATGCAAGGTTTCTTCAACTATCTTTGTCCGACAGTTGAATACTCTATAAGCCTTGCAAGTGGATGAATACCCAACAAAATACCCTGCATCCACCTTAGAATCAAACTTTTGGAGTTGATCCTTTGTGTTGAGAATGTAACAGGGACACCTAAATGCTCTAAAGAATGAAATCAAAGGGGCTAAATGATGTAAAACTTCATAAGGAGTTTTCATCAACCTCTGATTTACTAAGGCTCTATTCTGTACATAGCAGGCTGTATTGACAGCTTCAGCCAAAAGGTCAGTGGCAGACCAGAATCAGCTAACATGGACCTTGCAGCTTCAATGAGGGTCTGTTCTTTCTCTCCACTACTCCATTTTGCTCTGGAGTCCTTGGATGCTATACTTCCTCTTGATTCTCTTTGACAAGTAAAACCCATCAAGAGTGTGGTTTCTGAATTCAGTACCATTGTCACTCCTCACACTTAACTGGTAGGGAATACTGCTTTCAACGTGTAACACAAAGTTCATAATGGACTGGAAGTCTCATCCTTTGAATGCAAGAAGAAGGTCCTTACATATCTAGAGTAATCATCCACAATTACCAGATAGTATTTCTTCTTTGCCATACTCATTACCTTCACAGGACCAAAAAGATCCATGTGCAGTAGTTGTAAGCAAGCATTAGACTTGGATTCTTCTATGGTTGGAATGAAACTTTATGTTGTTTCCCTTTTAAGCATGCAGTGCAGATTTCATCACAATTGAACTCCTTTATTGGAAGACCTCTACTAAACTCTTGTGGATCAGCTGATTCATGTTTTTGAGATTAACATGACCCAGCCTTCTATGCCACAGCTTAGATTCTTGGAGAGAGGCCTTGGAGAACAAGCATGGATGGCCTCTTAACTCAATTTTCTTTGACAGATCCAAGGCATATACTCTTCCTATCCTATTAGCCTTCAGGAGAGTATTATCATCCAGTACTTTGTCAATCAGGCTCAGAAACTTGGAAGACAGAATCCTATAGTTCTGGCTTGTGAAAAGAGCAACATGTCCTTTGTCACACATCTGACTGACACTCAACAGATTGTATTTGAGATTCTCACATGGTTGACATCATCAAATCTAATATCTCCATTAGACATAAATCCTTTCCAATGATGTAACCTTTAGCATCATTTCCAAATGAGACAAATCCCTTCTTTCCTTGAGAGAATCATGAAGAAGAGAGCTGCTCCCATCATGTGCATGGATCCTCCACTGTCACATACCAGATGCTTCTTTGGCATGCTGAAGAACCATGCACAATCATAAGAAACTAGTTAGCTTTGGAGACCCAAACCTTTTTGGTTTTGGGACTGACTTTATCAAAGATTTAACCATAGCTGGTTCTTATGATTAATAGCTGATGAAGATGGAGTGGTGCTGAAATGGATTTGGGTGGATTCCTCTCCAGTGGTTTGATCTCTGGGTTGCAAGTGGTTAACTCTCCCCAACAGATGCTGAACCATCATAACAAGCTGTGTCTGATTTGAAGCTCGAGCTTTCAGTTCATTTGACACTCCAGAGCTTGTTTTTGATGAGTTCCTGTGACCCACCATTTCCTCCTTCTTAGACTTCCCAGACTTAGTCTTATGTTTATCATGAGGAACAATATCTGCTGTCTTCTGATAAACCGCATCCTTCTTAGTGGATTTAGGTAAGGCCTTGGGTTTATCAGGTTGAGATGATTGCGGTACAAACTTGGTCTCAAACTTAGTTTTCATTTTATTTATTTCTAGTTTAATGAGCTCATCCCTTAGGAACTTTAAACCTTTTTGTACCAACATTCATCAGATAGATGATTGAATTTACCACAAATTTCACATGGTTTATTCTTCATCTTGGACATCTTTACTGCTGAAGTGGAAATACTGAAGGTGTGATCTTAGTACTTTCCTCCTATCAGTACTAGGTACTAAAGGATTTGTAACAGCTGAAGACTGGTAATTCAACTGTTTTCCATCCGTCCTAATAGACTGTTTGATGGATTCCTCAGCAGTTGTTAGTCCTTGTATTTCAACTGATTTGAAATGCTTTTCAGATGTTGGGTCTCTTTCAGTACTTGAGGTACATTGAGGAACAACATCTGAAGTACTCAGCTACATATGAGTCTCAGTAGTTAGACCATCAGTCAATTTTTTGTTGAGATCTTAACACTGGTTTCATTCTCTGATCTTAGATTATCACTGGAGAATGACTCACATGATAATATGGTTTGGAGATTGCTTTCACTTTCAGACTTAACTATAGAGTTAGGAGTAAAGTCTGTTGGTGGAGCAGTATGGTTGTAACCAATGCCAAACTTCACATTTGAAGCAGTTTGCTTGCTAAGAAGCATTTCAAATCCCTTGCATGATGAGACCCAACGTTCACACTCAACTTGGGTCACTGGAATTTTTCTTTGAGACTCCTGTGGTCTTCCAGAATAACCTCTAGCTTGGCCTTTTCATCATTTAATTGGCATTTAAGCTTATAAATCTCATCACTTTTACTGTTAAGAGCAGACTCATGCTCAGCTTTTCTTTTGAAAATGGTTTTCTCAAGCTCAAGTTTTTGATTTATTAATGCTACATTTGCCTCTCTAATAGAGACAAAAGCAGCTATGCATGATTCAGAACATAACTTGGCTTTAGCCTCTGAAGATACCTGAGTTACCTGTGAAGATAATGCATTTGAACAGGAACCCTCAGTAGACTCTAGGGCCATGAGAGCAAGATTTCCAAAAGGGTGTTCACCACCATGTTGACTAGCACCAGCATAGTATTGCTCAGTGTGACCAGACAAGTTATCAGGTAAGCTACTCCAGTCAACGACTCCAGGTGTGAAGAAGCTGTGATGAGGTTGTGATTGAGATGGAGATGGTTGAGGTTCTGGTGGTGCATGAGATTGTGGTACTATAGGAGCTTGAACTTGATTTGACTGTGGCATATAATAGCAGGATAAGGATATGGCATTTGACCCTGAGGAACAAAATATGCAGGAGATGAGGGTGTGATGAATGACTAGAACTAGCAGAGTGTTGCCCTTTGAATTGTGAATTGTTATTTGGAAAAGTCAAACAGGGTGCAGAAGTGTTAGATCCAGTTGATCTACACTCTCTTGCAAAGTGTCCAAGCCTGTGGCATTGTGACACTTCAACTTGCTCTTGTCAAAACCGACTTTGGTTTTGTCAGAGACTCCAGGAAATTTCCTGCCAGTTCTCTTGTAGAATTTCTGAGAACTGATATTGATCAAGGCCATTTGGCTCAAAATATCCATCTCTTCTAAATCATCATCAACAATGCCCTTCAAATCATCCATGATAAAGCATAGATTGTCACTATTATTACCAGAATGACAATCAACACTCACAAAGGCATGATTAGAATTGTTTGAGGTGAAATCAATATGCTCATCATATTGGCATTCTGATCCTGCATACTCTGACTCATGACTTACCAAGGCAATGTTTCCTGGTACAAAATCATCAGTGAGCTTTCTAGATGATGACAGTTTTCGTTTCTGTTCCATCTCTCTCTCAAATGTGGGCAATTTCCCATGGAGTTGGGTGAGAGATAGTCTGTCCAAATTTGCACTGGAGCGTAGGACAATAGTATATGTGTCCCATCTCTCAGGCAGTGATCTGAGAAATCTGTTATTCATCTGGCTGTTTGTGTACTCATGTTTGACCATTTTTAATTCAGAGATTAAACAAGAGAACCGCTCAAACTGTTGAGTCAGTGTCTCACCCTTCCTATGAGAGAATGTCTCATATTGTTGGGCAAGGATTTCTCTATTATTTGCCAAGACCTCATCTGTTCCTCCAAATTGTTCTTTCAAGGCATTCCAGAGGTCATGGGCAGTTTCATAATGTTGGCTTCCGTGTGCCCAAGACACTTAGAATATTGATGTGGTTAATACGTAATGATCCAAGTCGGGTTATACCCAATAACAAGCTTTGCAAACACAAACAATTATTTAATTGACGATATGATCATCCAATAAATAAACGCACCAAATTTAGAAAATAGGTTTTCTAAATAAATTGCATATGAGTTGGAACAACTTATGGGGATATTTTGTTCAAGAATATTATTGTTATGTTATCTAAGTAGGTTAGATAACATCAAATTAAATAAAGGGTGTATAACTTATACAATTAAACGGTTAGTTGTATAAATTGTTTAGTAACTTGTTTAATATGTTTGTGTATTTGTTTAAGAGGGAAATTCTTTTGAATTTCCTTTGTCTTGGCCGCCCATTTGCTTGGGATTGGTCCCCTTCCTTCTTGAAAATACACAACACATTAATACAAGTTTAACACTCAAGCTACTCCACTCATAACTGATGCCAAAAAAAAACAAGAACTTTCTCCCTCTCTCTCTATTGCTCTCGGATTTTCAGCAGAAAAAGGAAGGGTTTTTTTTCGAGTTTTTGGTGTGTTTCTCCCTAACTAGAAAGTGTTGTGCTATCAAGCTTGGGGTATACTAGCTTGAGGAGTCCTCTCTTGGAATCTTGGCCCAATCACAAGCACCTTTCCTCTCATTTGGTCGAAATTTTGCTGGATAAAAGGTAGTTTATCTCAGCTTCTTATGGCTGTGATTTATGTATATTTGCATATTGTTCATAGCTTGTTTTATTCACATATATGATCCTTTGATTTTGGGTTGTTTTAAAACATATGAATGTCAAAAGGGAACATATTTTCAGATTATAAACTTAGTTATAATGCTAAACTTCCGCTGTGTTTTCAGAAAGTTTAAAAGGTTAAACTCGTTTTGTGTTCTAACAAACCCTTCAATGGCATCAAGAGCTGGTTATGTGGATGACTTGCTTGTTCTAGTTCTTTAAAATCCGTTTTATAGTTTATTATCTTGCTATTAGAGGCTGATTTTGGCTGATTTTGTAAACCCCAAAAGTCTTTCAAAGTTATATCTTCATGCTTATGATTAAACTTTGAAAGATAGCAATGTTCATTGGTTGATATGCTTGATTGTTGTTTGTTTGAACAAACAAACCCAAATTTTCAGTTTATGTGGCTGAAAATTTTGGGTTCATGGGGTTATTTTGGTTATTGAATGATGATTGTGGTTGTTCATATGATAGTGCATAACCTAGCTTTGGCCTTTATGTTTTGGATGATTGGAATGGTTGTTTAATTCATTCTTTTGGGTTGTAATGTTTATGTTTATTATTTGGGTTGTAATTATTTATTCATTTGGTTATGTAATAAATAGATTAGATGCATTTCCTTTATTAGAAAAAAAATGTATGAGGACATTATTTGTAAAAGGAAGATGCACGAGAAGAAGACCAAAGATGGACATCAAAGACATGGACCTTGAAGTTTTTGGATATGGATTCAAGTGGGAGTCCATGGACACATATGATGTGTCATTTCAATCCTTAGGAGAGACCTTATGACAACACTTGTGTTAGGACCTGGTATTCGACTGAAATACCTAGAGATCACGTGTATACGGATCAAATAGTGCGGAATCCTATTTGATTGGCGATCCAATCAGTGAGAACACACGAAGAATCAATAGGGATTGAAACTAACGTTAGAAATCGATAAGGAATCGATCTAAAGTGTTCTATGAACTTGGAGAACGATTTGGAAGGTTTCTGGACGGCTAGGGTTTGTATGGAATTGAACTTGATCGAATATCTGTTTTTCACGAATTGAGTTGTATTTATAGGTTGGCACTCTTCAATCGTGCGACTGAACCATTAGTTTGGTTCAGTCGTGCGATTGAACCATGCGGTTGGTTCATTCGTGCGACTGAGTGTTCAGTCGTGCGATTGAGCCAATCTTATGTTACAGTCGTACGACTGATCCAGTCTCCTGGTTCAGTCGTGCGACTGAGTCAATCGTGTGAAGTTCTTCATGCTTATGGTTCATTCGCAAGAACCATTCGCATGGGAACTTCATTAAGTTAAGTTTGAATGTTTTAGTTAATTAATATAATATTATATGTAATCATTCAAGTAATCATAAACCCAATAAATTCATTTACGACTCATTAATGAACTATTAAACATTATAACCAATAGACTATCAATATCAGTTCATTAATCATACCAAACAAGATCTATTACATCACATATCACGATCTAGGGACATACATGTATCAACAAACTCCCCCTTGGACCTAGATCTCTCTAATGTCTTGTTTCTTCATTACCTTCTCATATTTCTTGTACTTGTCCTCTTGTGTGACTCTCGCGTGAATATCAAACGCGAAACAAAGTCGTATAACATTTTGGAACTGGAGGGATTGTACAATGTCCTGTGTGTCATAGAACAGTGGCCACTTGTATAATGTATAGACATCATTAGCAGACAAGTTGGTTAGCCACATTGGGTCGAATACTCTGACAGTATCCATTTGATCCCCTTTGTTCAGAACTATGACAACTTCAGCAGTTCTCCAATCATAGTACCACCATTTGAAGTGTGGAGTGAAGTCCTGTGGCATTTCCCTGAGAGGGATTCTCGACATAGTGCGAGGAGGACTCCACTTCAACACAATCTTAGGTTTTCCAGTAATGGAATCCATCTCAGACCTTCTAATATACCTTGTAGGTTGTTGAGGTCTGAAGTTAATCCATCTGGTGTGGTACTCTTTCTTGAGGGCAGCCTCAAACCAGCCTGACATTTTTCTCGGGTCAGCATACAACAGCCTCAATTTGGCCAGCTGGTTGAGCTCAAATCCAGGTAGAGTCTTTAGATCATGTGGAAATCTAAAGTACTCTATGCCCTTTCCCTCTTAACGGCTTAAACGTTAAGATCATCAAAATATGCCCATGCTATAATCCTGCCTGACACCGTAAGATTTTTCTTGACGCTGTAGAACTTGGTGTAGGCATCCCTCTTCAGTGCATCACATTGGGCTCGGACTTCTTTAAAACATTCAGCCCACTCAGCCTTTCGAATGTATACATCATCGTTTGAAGCTTGGGCCGTTCCTTCGGTCTTCCTGCTTCCTGCTCCATCTTGTCTAGTACCTCAAACATATCACTGACTAGGGACTCACCTAGATTGGGGACCACATTACCCGCGTTGTCAGCGTATTGAGGGTACTCTTCAGCAGCAATATCTTCAACCTCAACTTCATCAACGTCGTGTAGTTCGTCGTCACTGGTTGAATCAACTCTTGGAGCATCCTTGACAATATCATCAGGATTGAGTCTGAACATCTCTGCCAGTTGCTCGTTAGATAGGTCGTGAATTATTTCACCTTCTTCAGGGGTATAACTCACTGACCTTTTGACAATCCCTTGCAGATCAAGAATCATTGTGAGTTAGACTTGACCTGTTGAAGGGGAGCAATATCAAACTCATCTCTGTGGTACTTTGGATCTGTTTGATTTACACATTTCACATTCAAATCATTAGTAATATATCAAACAAAATGCATTAAGTTAATATAAACATTCAGTACATCGTTTTTCAATACATAATACAAAAGTAATTAAATACATAAACATCCACTATTTACTTTTATCCTGTATGCTAGTCTCTCGTGTGAAGGTGCAGAAGTAGAAGCTGACTGATCCTGTTGGTTCTTTGTTCTCTTCTCTTGACCGGGAGCTGAGACAGATTCAGCTGCTTCTCCTTCTTCAGTCTCTTCATTTGCACACCACTCTTCTGTTTTGTCGTCATCAGAATCACTGTCATCATCATCGTCATCATCCTCACTATCTCTTCTCCATCCTTTATCTTTAGAGGTTCCTCCTTTGATCCTTTCAATTTTAGCAAAATGGACCTCTTCGCCTTTTCCAACTCCTCTATCTGCTTACGATTGGCCTAGTCAACCGCATTCAGTCGGCCGACTGAGTCTCAGTCGGTCGACAGACTCATTCGGTCTCCTTCATTCGCCCCTTTAGTTGACCGACTGAGCCTCAGTCGGTCTACTGTTTCATTCTCCCCCTTTCATTCGGTCGAATGAATCAATTTCATGTCCATTCGGCCGATTGGAAGCCATTCGCATAGTTGGTCGATAACCCTGATCCACTAGTGCGAATGGGTCACACTTTGTGAGTTTACAGTCATTTTTAACCTTTACTATTCAGACCCTTTTCACTTTTGAGAATAACATTGTAAGCTCTTAACCAATTCAGTCACTTCAGACGTGACCTTTTAAATTTTTGAAACCATGTGGCCATCTCAGACATGACCATTTTTTAGGTAAGTTAATTCCCTTCTGATTTCCCTGATGTAGTCCGACCGACACACAAATCAAAAGATAACATAGTAACTTAAACTAACTACACAACTAAAGTTTATGTTGGATTTTTTGTGAGAGATAAAACCCTAAGATGAAAATCTAAGGGATTTGATTAGGAGTAGACAGCTTTAACTTAGATTGATCATATCTAGACCAAATCAATTTTGGAATCATACAGGAATATCAAATCATTTTGGGACTTGTTATTAAAGCTCTTTGATGCTTAAATTCTCGGTGTTCATCCAGAGTCGTTAGCAACTTAAGGAAATCATACTGAAACTCTTAGATTTTCACATTGAGTTGAACTGTTGAGAATGTAGCCACTAAGATTGTCAGTATATTTGTCCACTTAAATCCATACACAGACTTTTGACGCAGACTGGTGACTGATTTAGGTTTATTATTTCAGCAAACATTGTGGATCCCACACTTATATGGTAATCAACATTCCTCAGAGGTTTTGAGCGGTCTATGGGGATTATTACAAGAAGAGACTATTCTTAGAGCTTTCAAAGAGAAGCCTGTCCTCAGGTCAGTGCCATCGCACAGCAGAGAGGCGGCAAACAACAACGAATTCTAGAATATCTAGGTTATGCTTATCCTCAGGTCAGTGCCATCGCACAGCAGAGAGGCGCACAACCTATCTCCTTGTTAGAGCAGCTTACTTTTATTTTACACAAGATGCACTAACAACATGAGCCATTAGCTTTATTGCATTTGTCTTTCATTTTTTCTTGCTTTGCTCTAATTTGGTCATCCGCACACTTTTGTGGCGTTTAAATGCTCATTGCCCCTTATTGGAATATATTTGATTGTGTTAACCAGTGATAAGATGGAAGTCCACAGTCAGTTGAACAACTTAGTTTGATCTTGAAATCACCAATCAGGTCTAATTGTCTATTGTGTTGAATCTACCAACATATCATTTGTGGTCTAGCAGCCTCTAAGTCTACTTTCTCTGTGTCACCTTATGAGTTGCCAGTTTTCTATCATTTTCCCTTTTTTATATTGCTTAGACTACACAGACTTATACTTTGAACTTTTGCATCTTTTCAAACCTTAAATTTTAAATCCCTCTCGATTTGTTCCTGTGTACTATCATATTCCAAAGGTATTGAATCGGTATCACAGACACATTCTACCTTATTTCAGCTAGTTACCCCTTCTCCCTCATTTTTTTTAATATTAACTTGCTGACATATTCTCCCCCTAAAATACTAAAATCATTTCGGATTTAATTATTTTTGGATTTTAATAAACAGCAAGGTAACATGAAGTTAAATATAACAGACAAAAGAAAAAAAACAGATAACATAAAATAAAATAAACATTAATGAAACCTACACCGGACTACACATTATGCTCATCAGGAATTACCTCACTTTTCTTTTTAACGCCGTTGACCTCTAGCAAGTATTGAAAACGTGTTTATCAAAGGCTTTTGTATAGAGGTCAGCACGTTGAAAATCAGTATTAATTTTAACCACATCTATTAAGGTTTTTCAAAACAGTCTCTTATGAAGTGGTATTTAATACCGATGTGTTTGGTCTTAGGATGTTGGACCGATTTTTGGTTACTGCAATTGCAGCAGAGTTATCAACAAAAATAGGAGTAGACGAGAATTTCAAACCGTAGTCCCGCATTTGCTGTTGAATCCAAATGATTTGGGAACAGCAACTTGCAGCAGCAACGTATTCGGCTTCACAGGTTGACAATGCAACCGATGTCTGCTTCTTACACTGCCATGTAACTAATCTTCTCCCAAAGAATTGACACCTTGCTGATGTAGACTTGTAGTTCATTTTGCAGCCTCCATAGTCCGAGTCACTATACGCTGTGAGCTCAAAATCGTCATCATGAGGATACCACAACCCCAGGGTGGGTGTACCCTTTAGATAGCAAAAGATCCTTTTAACCCCGATCAGATGATTGACCTTAGGTTTAGCCTGATATCTGGAACATAAACATGTAGCGTACATGATATCAGGTCTTGAGGCAGTGAGATACATGAGGGATCCAATCATTCCTCGGTACATAGTGGCATCTACAAGATCTCCATTCTCATCAGGTGCTATATCATGATTCGTAGCAAGTGGAGTCCCAGCAGCAGAAGCATTCTCCATGTCAAAGCGACTGAGAATGTCTCCTACATACTTGGTTTGATGTAGAAAGATCCCATTAGGTGTTTGATCCACCTGTAACCGTGAAAGAACTTCATCTCCCCCATTGCACTCATCTCAAACTCTTTCTTCATCACTGCTTCAAACTCTTTGCATAACTCTTCGTTCTTTGACCCGAAGATTATGTCATCAACATATATCTGTACAAGTAGTAGGTCACCATCCTTTTCTTTAATAAACAGTCTACAGTCAATGACTCCCCTGCGAAAGTCGTGTTTCACAAGATGAGTCGAGAGTTTCTCATACCAAGCTCGAGGAGCTTGATGAAGCCCATATAGGCTTTGTCGAGCTTGTAAACTCTATCCCGATGATAAGGATCTTCAAATCCCTCGGGTTGACTTAGGTAGACTGTTTCCCTGATTTCTCCATGAAGGAATGCACTCTTCACATCTAATTGGTAGAGTTTAATCTTCATGTACGAGGCATAGGCAAGGAAGATACGAATAGCTTCCATCCTTGCCACGGGTGCAAACACCTCATTATAGTCAATCCCCTCGACTTAGCGAAATCCTTGAACCACCAGTCGAGCTTTGTTCCTTATAATGACTCCTTGGTCATCCTTCTTACATTTTAGTACCCATTTGGTGCCAATGACTTTAGCACCTTTAGGTCTATCAACCAGAGTCCATACACCTAACTTCTTAAACTGCAGAAGTTCTTCTTGCATGGCACTCACCCACGCCTCATCATTTAGTGCTTCACTGACATATATTGGCTCAACCTGCGAGACAAAACAGCGATAAGCACCATCATGAATGTAACCCTTCTCCATAACTGAGGCGTAATCAGCTGAGTATAGCTGATTTCGGGTTTGTACTCCTGATTGGACATCTCCAATAACATTGTCAAGGGGATGATAGACGTTTAGTCGTGATCCTGGAGTAGTCGGCACAGTCACCTCCGAACCAAGATTGTGAACATTTTGGTCTGCATCTGATGAGGTTGGAGTTTGAGGTTCTGAAGTCGAGGGTACATCACTTGTGGATGCTTGTGGACTTTTAGGAACTGGAACCTGTTCCTCCTGACTGTTCTGGTCATCTGCTTCAGTTTCATCTTCAGAGGAGGAGTCACTTTCATTGACTACCCCTTCTGACTGAGTAGATGACGCTCCTTGTGTGCTGGATGGCGTATTTAGAATATCATACATCATCCTAGTGGCTAATTCATCATCCGAGGGAGAGAGAGGGATGTTGAAGGATTTGAAGAATCCATCATAATCGAAGAAGTATGCAGGTCCTTTGCCTGTAGGTGGTGTGGTATATCTCTGAACGTCGACATTACACCACACTTCTACAAGACCCGTTGAGTTATTGTAAAATCGCTTGTTCGGTATGTTGTATCCTAGAAAAATTCCTTCAACTGCCTTCTCGCTGAATTTTCCTTCTTGTGTCTTCTTCAGAAGTGTACACGGTGCGCCAAAAGGTTCAAGGTACTCCAAATTCGGTTTGCGTCTTTGAAGTAGCTCATAACATGTCTTTCCGTGGCGCTTGACTATTAGGACTCTGTTCAGTGTATAGCAAGCATTTGCCACTGCCTCGTTCCAGAATTGGATAGGCAGTTTCGAGTCTGCCAGCATAGTCCGGGCTGTTTATATCAAGCTCCTGTTCTTTCTCTCAGCAACTCCATTCATCTGAGGTGTGTAGGCTGAAGTGAATTGATGCACAATTACCTTTTCCTTGCAGTATGCCTCCATCCCTTGATTCTTGAATTCTGTCCCGTTGTCTGAGCGTATTTGTCGAACTTTGAGCTTGTAGAGTGATTCCAGTGTGGTTACTAATTCTTTGAATGTCTCCAAAGTTTCTGATTTTGATTTCAGAAACATTACCCAAGTGAACCTTGAGTAGTCATCAGTGACCACATAACAGTACGCGTCGCCTGTGATGCTCCTTGTACTAACTGGACCGAACAGATCCATGTGAAGAAGCTCAAGAGGAAGTTCTATTGAATGAACTTTCTTTTCCTTATGAGACTTCTTTGTCTGTTTGCCCTTCTTGCAAGCTACACAAAAGTCAGGAAGTTGGAAGTTCTTGACATTCACTCCTCTAACTAAATCCTTCTGAATCAAATGATTCATCTTCCTTTGACTAATGTGTCCCATTCTCCGATACCAGGAGATGGAATCCTTCTCAGTAGCTTTCGATAAGAAACACTGAACCTCATGATCCGTTGTGTCAGCTATTGATAGATCCAAGACATAAAGGTCTTTATATCTTGAAGCAGTCATCAGAACTTGGTCTTCTGGGATCATATATTCTTTCTTCAGCACGTAACACTTCTCATTATCGAAGACGACTTTAAATCCTTTATCACAGATTTGGGACACAGAAAGTAAGTTGTTCTAAAGTTGTTGAATGTAGTTCACTTTATCAAACTTAACTTTCTAATTTCCCACTTCTCCCTGAGCTGTGATATAGCCTCCTTTGTTTCCTGCAAAGGAAACATGCCCTCCTTTTATTTGTTTGACGTTAGATAAAAGGGCGCTATTTCCTGTCATGTGCCTGGATGCTCCGCTGTCTATAATCCACGTGTTAGTCTCAGCACTATATCGAGCACCCTACGCATACAAAGTAAAAGAATCAGTTTAGGTTAGGAACCCAAGCTTTGACTGTCTTGGGTTTCCCAGAGGCATCACACATCATAAACTCCACCCATTGACCCTTAGAAGGTGAGGGTAGGTCAGGGTCCTTCTTGTTATCAGTATCAGACACGAGGGTGGATTTTTCTTTCCATAAGCCAGATTTGTGCAATGCCTGTTTATGATAAACAGTCGTCTGGCTTACAGTTTGGACTTTAGGGTCACTAGCTCTTCTAGGTGGAGTTAGAGAACTCCGCTTAGAAGACCTAGGTCTAGAGTCCAGAAGACCTAGGTCTAGAGTCCAGAAGATCAATCTTCTTCCTAGGTGTCTGATAGAAATGACAGTCGGAAGCAATGTGTCCACATTCTCCACAGTTATAGCATGACCTGCTATCAACTTTATGAGTAGACTTTCTTTGTGGAGAAGTGCGTGACACTCTAGTAACATCAATCATTTTAGTTTTTGACTCTTGGATGTTTGATGTTTTCTCTGGTGTAACAAACTTTACTGATTTAACCTGTTTTACTTTTTCGTTAAATGGTTTTTGACTTGTAGCATGTGAAAAGGTAACATTTGAAGTCCTCTTAGGTTCTAATTTGACTCTATTTGACCCTGACTTTAAATTTACCTTTTCAAATTCATTTTCCAGGTTAACACAAGTCAATTTACCCTTTGCCTTTGAAGTGGCCTCCTTTTGTTGCTTACCAGATTCAGTAGATGAACATGAGGTGTCTGGATCGGTAACAAGAGGGTGGTCACCACATGATCCTTGATGGGGTTATTATTTACTGGTCTAGACTTGGTGTTCATCAAGGTCTCAGGTGGTGGTGGAACCACTTTGTAGCCTAATCCCTCCCCGTTATTCCTTTCTCTTACTAAGTGTTGAACTATGTGTGAAGAACTAGTCCAACTATGCAGTTTCTGTTTTAATGAATTAACTTCGACTTCTAACACTACTCTTTGTTTCTTAGTGTCTTCTAGGGAGTTAAGATAGTACCTAGTGTCGTTTGCTTGGTTAAAAGCCACTACTTCGGTTTCCCTAAGTTGTTTGGTCAATAGGTCTATCTTTTCTTTATAACAATGCTCATTTTGTTTTAGCACTCTATTTGCCTCAGTGCACAGACGTAAATCTTTTACTAAGTTATCATTATGGTCTAATAACCTAGCAAATTTTTCATCTATGCTCTTCCTAAACGTGTCACAATCAGAACAAGCATGGTTATTAAAAAGTCGGTCAGTGGTACTTACCTGAGTTGGTTCAGAAGTATTAGCCATCAGTGCTGCATCAGATGATTCTGGTTCTGTCGACTCTGGCTTTTCTGTCTCTGAGGTGGAAACTTCCTCATTTGGCTTGTAGCTGACCTCGGCTGCAGTTGTTTCTTCACTATGTGACATTGCAATTTCAACTGCTATATCACCTTCACTCGCAGAATCATCGTCAATATCCTCGACACTGGCAATGTTAGATTCTCCTGGTGAGACAAACCTGAAACTCCAATCCTGTCCTTCATCATCATGAGCAGTTAGTGCTTTAGGGTCCTTGTTTGATGAAGTTGAATTAGAGGGTTGCTTGTCCTGGCGAGTAAATGATGAGAACGGGTTCCCATCCCCGTCTTCTTTGGCTTGACACATTCTTGTTTGAAGTGCCCCTTCTCACCACAGTTAAAGCAGGTCACTTTACTCTTGTCGAAGCCAAAGGTGGTGTCCTTAGTAGCAACCAAGTTCTGTCCTGTCTTTTTCACAAACTTTTTCGCCCTCCGAACAGCACTTGCTAAGGCCCACATTATATCCATTCTTTCAAGCTCCATCTCATCCACCTGCTCGTAGTCCTCATCTGCCAGATGGCAGTTTCCAATCTTCCCAGCAACAAGTCCATCATATGAATGAACCACTGCTGCTATGAGATCCATATGCTCTCGTGCTACTTCCATGGTCACATTACCGAAGTTCTCCGTCTTCAGTTTGGTAGCGTTTGCTTCTGATCCAATATGATGGGTACATGATGACCCAGACATGTCTGATCCAGAAGGAGAAGCATGTGTGGGACCTGACGAGCTAGACACAAAAGCAGTCTGGAGGGGTGCTCCAGATGTCTTAGCTTAAGGCATGGCGTTGTATAAAGCTGGATTTTGTGTGTACGAAGACTTCTGAGCTCTATACTTCATCCTTAGTGCTTCTTCTTGCAATTAAGAATGAGTCATTTATATCCAGCTTTACAAGGATTCCATTCTGTCTCAGGTTAGACATGAATGTAGCCCACTTATCAGGCAACCCGTCTGCGAAATTGCTTACTTTTTCTTCCATGGTAGTAGCCACTCCATGTGTATGCAATTCGCTCATCAAGTGGTAGAATCTATCTATGACGTCGTCCAAGCTTTCATTACCAATTGATGAGAAGTTATCGATTCCTTCTTTAACTCCTTTGCCTTGATTGCCTTCAATGATGCGTTACCATCATATCTCTTCTCTAGCGCATCCCACAGTTTCCTAGACTGCTTGTTCTCGGAATACTGGTGGAATATGTCTTTGGGGATAGACTGAGTGATCAATGCAAAAACTCTTTTCTCTGCATTGTACTTTACTTTCTGTGCGTCTGTCATCCCGCTTAATGTTAGTTTAACTCCATCAGCTCCCACTGGTGTACTATAACCTATCTCAATTGCTTCCCACAGATTAGGATCTACTCCATTAAGGTAGATCTCAAAACGTTGTTTCCAGTGGGGAAACTCATCTAAAGTCAAGAGCTTGGTGGTTATTGTGATTCCCCACCTCACTCTCAAGCAGCAACAGATTCTGTATCCTTGAGTCTTTCCCAGCAGTAAAGGCTGACATCTGATCTTCCATGATGAATAAACTTATAATCTAATCAAACAAACTTTTACTGATGCGACTGAAGGATGCGAATGAGCTAATCGTGCGTATAAGCTCTGCGATTGGTTCAATCGTGCAAATGAACTTGGCGATTGGTTCAGTCGTGCGAATGAATCTGGTACGTATGAGCTATGCGAACGAACGGTTCAATCGGCCGAATGAAGGTGCGACTAGGTCCAATCGTGCGTACGGGCAGTGCGAATGGAGTCCAGTCGTACGAATGAGTCAGTCGTGCGATTGAAGCTGCTGTTTTGCGAAAATTTCTAGGTTTGACGGGTTCAACCGTAAACGTTCGAAATTTCACAAGTTCTAATTGCCTAAGTCCGTAGAAACCACACGTCGATGAGCAGGGAACTTCCAAGATCACTTTTGATGCCAAAGGTTGCGTTTTTAGTGTAAAACCACAAGCTTTATGCAATCTTGATTGAATCAACACGTAATAACGAGCCAATAGCTCTGATACCACTTTTTAGGACCTGGTATTCGACTGAATACCTAGAGATCACGTGTATACCGGATCAAATAGTGCGGAATCCTATTTGATTGGCGATCCAATCAGTGAGAACACACGAAGAATCAATCAGGGATTGAAACTAACGTTAGAAATCGATAAGGAATCGATCTAAAGTGTTCTATGAACTTGGAGAACGATTTGGAAGGTTTCTGGACGGCTAGGGTTCGTATGGAATTGAACTTGATCGAATATCTGTTTTTCACGAATTGAGTTGTATTTATAGGTTGGCACTCTTCAATCGTGCGACTGAACCATTAGTTTGGTTCAGTCGTGCGATTGAACCATGCGGTTGTTCATTCGTGCGACTGAGTGTTCAGTCGTGCAATTGAGCCAATCTTATGTTACAGTCGTACGACTGATCCAGTCTCCCGGTTCAGTCGTGCGACTGAGTCAATCGTGTGAAGTTCTTCATGCTTATGGTTCATTCGCATGAACCATTCGCATGGGAACTTCATTAAGTTAAGTTTGAATGTTTTAGTTAATTAATATAATATTATATGTAATCATTCAAGTAATCATAAAACCAATCAATTCATTTACGACTCATTAATGAACTATTAAACATTATAACCAACAGACTATCAATATCAGTTCATTAATCATACCAAACAAGATCTATTACATCACATATCACGATCTAGGGACATACATGTATCAACAAACTCCCCCTTGGACCTAGATCTCTCTAATGTCTTGTTTTCTTCATTACCTTCTCATATTTCTTGTACTTGTCCTCTTGTGTGACTCCCGCGTGAATATCAAACGCGAAACAAAGTTGTATAACATTTTGGAACTGGAGGGCTTGTACAATGTCTTGTGTGTCATAGAACAGTGGCCACTTGTATAATGTATAGACATCATTAGCAGACAAGTTGGTTAGCCACATTGGGTCGAATACCCTGACAGTATCCATTTGATCCCCTTTGTTCAGAACTATGACAGCTTCAGCAGTTCTCCAATCATAGTACCACCATTTGAAGTGTGGAGTGAAGTCCTGTGGCATTTCCCTGAGAGGGATTCTCGACATAGTGCGAGGAGGACTCCACTTCAACACAATCTTAGGTTTTCCAGTAATGGAATCCATCTCAGACCTTCTAATATACCTTGTAGGTTGTTGAGGTCTGAAGTTAATCCATCTGGTGTGGTACTCTTTCTTGAGGGCAGCCTCAAACCAGCCTGACATTTTTCTCGGGTCAGCATACAACAACCTCAATTTGGCCAGCTGGTTGAGCTCAAATCCAGGTAGAGTCTTTAGATCATGTGGAAATCTAAAGTACTCTATGCCCTTTTCCCTCTTAACGGCATAAACGTTAAGATCATCAAAATATGCCCATGCTATAATCCTGCCTGACACCGTAAGATTTTTCTTGACGCTGTAGAACTTGGTGTAGGCATCCATCTTCGGTGCATCACGTTGGGCTCTGACTTCTTTAAAACATTCAGCCCACTCAGCCTTTCGAATGTATACATCATCGTTTGAAGCTTGGGTCGTTCCTTCTGTCTTTCCTGCTTCCTGCTCCATCTTGTCTAGTACCTCAAACATATCACTGACTAGGGACTCACCCAGATTGGGCACCACATTACCCGCGTTGTCAGCGTATTGAGGGTACTCTTCAGCAGCAATATCTTCAACCTCAACTTCATCAACGTCGTGTAGTTCGTCGTCACTGGTTGAATCAACTGTTGGAGCATCCTTGACAATATCATCAGGATTGAGTCTGAACATCTCTACCAGTTGCTCGTTAGATAGGTCGTGAATTATTTCACCTTCTTCAGGGGTATAACTCACTGACCTTCTGACAATCCCTTGCAGATCAAGAATCATTGTGAGTTGAGACTTGACCTGTTGAAGGGGAGCAATATCAAACTCATCTCTGTGGTACTTTGGATCTGTTTGATTTACACATTTCACATTCAATCATTAGTAATATATCAAACAAAATGCATTAAGTTAATATAAACATTCAGTACATTGTTTTTCAATACAGAATACAAAAGTAATTAAATACATAAACATCCACTATTTACTTTTATCCTGTATGCTAGTCTCTTCGTGTGAAGGTGCAGAAGTAGAAGCTGACTGATCCTGTCGGTTCTTTGTTCTCTTCTCTTGACCGGGAGCTGAGACAGATTCAGCTGCTTCTCCTTCTTCAGTCTCTTCATCTGCACACCACTCTTCTGTTTTCTCGTCATCAGAATCACTGTCATCATCATCGTTGTCATCCTCACTATCTCTTTCTCCATCCTTTATCTTTAGAGGTTCCTCCTTTGATCCTTTTAATTTTAGCAAAATGGACCTCTTCGCCTTTTCCAACTCCTCTATCTGCTTACCTGCTGTGACGCTTTGTGCTCGGAGTTGGTCTAACTGAGTGTTCTGAGCAGCCAATTTCCGGGCCTGCTCCTCAATAGCTCGATCCTGCTCTGCAATTTTCTGCGATTGTGCAGCAGTCAGGTCGGTGAGCTGGCGGATTTGAGAGGTCTTTTCCTCATTAGCCGCCAGCAGTCGTAACACCATTCTATTTAAGGCTGACAGCTGTTCCTCTACCCCGATTGGAGGTAGAGGAGATCTAGAGGTGTGTGAGGGGTAGGCTGAGGGCTCGGTTTGGTGGCTAGTGGTGGTGGAGGTGGTGGTGAATATCGGGTAAGGTCTGGATGATGGTGGTGGTGAGTGTGGGGGAATGATGTAGTGGTGGCAGGGGTCTGGCTTGTGGTGATCGGTATGGTGGTGGTTGTGGTTGCTGTGGGGAGAGGTATGGTGGTGGAAGGTGTGTCTGCAGAGGCGGTAGTGGTGGAAGGTATGGGGGATGTGGTGGTGATGAAGGTTACCTTACGCTTTTTCCTTTTCTGGCCATGGGGTTGAGCCATCCGTTTTCTCCTCGTTCCCTCGAGGTGGATGCTCCCCCTTCAATCCTGCCTGAGGACCCCGGAGCATATGATGGATCAGCCTCTGTATCTCCGGAGCCTCTCGGTTGTTCACCGACAACCCTCAACCCGTGTTCAGTGGGAACCACTTTCCTTCCCACAATCTGGGTCAATGGCTCCTCATCAGATTCATCTTTATCTTCCTTGGTAAGCACAAAATCTTGATGGAATCCTGCTGACTCAGTTACCTCAGCAGGTGAGACAGACACCGAGGGAACAGAGTCAGACACAGGGTCTCGGGATGGAATAGCGTCATCCTCACTGTCATCCTCCTCAGAATCATCAGTAGGGAGGACAATTGGCTCCACGTCGGAGTCACTGTCCTCGTGACGCCATTGGCGTCTCCCCGGTGCCACATAGCTTTCATCTGCTAGGTGGCCAATCATTCTCTTCACTTGGGGCTTAATCTGCTTTCCCCTGTAAACTCTCATCCTGCCCAGAGTAGTATCATCCATTATCTCTAAGGCCACGGCGTCATGACTCTCTTTGGGCAATTATGGCAGCTTCTCGTTGAAGATGAGCTGTAAGAATCTGGGGTACATACAGAACCCCTCTTTTCCCTTTACCTCCAAATTCTCCACCAAGTAGGAGAATATCATGCTGGAAAAACTAAAGGGGTGGTTCAGAACCAGTGCCACGTAGGCATTTTGAATCTGGTCTAAGAGGTCGTCAAACCCACCCCTCCTTGATGCTACACACTTGAGGATCACGTGTGCTAAGTACTTGTACTGGGGGCTCAGGTTGCTCTTGTTGAGCACACCTGAGTTGATATCCCCAGCGTACTTTAGCCTTAGGAAGCATCCTCTTACAGTCAATGGATGTAGTTTTGTAGGATGATCAGCATCCTCCCCGAACTCTAGGACCCTCTGAATATCGGCGGCAGAGATCTCAATATCATGGCCCAGTATGGAGCTCTGATACCACTTGTTAGGACCTGGTATTCGACTGAAATACCTAGAGATCACGTGTATACGGATCAAATAGTGCGGAATCCTATTTGATTGGCGATCCAATCAGTGAGAACACACGAAGAATCAATCAGGGATTGAAACTAACGTTAGAAATCGATAAGGAATCGATCTAAAGTGTTCTATGAACTTGGAGAACGATTTGGAAGGTTTCTGGACGGCTAGGGTTCGTATGGAATTGAACTTGATCGAATATCTGTTTTTCACGAATTGAGTTGTATTTATAGGTTGGCACTCTTCAATCGTGCGACTGAACCATTAGTTTGGTTCAGTCGTGCGATTGAACCATGCGGTTGGTTCATTCGTGCGACTGAGTGTTCAGTCGTGCGATTGAGCCAATCTTATGTTACAGTCGTACGACTGATCCAGTCTCCTGGTTCAGTCGTGCGACTTAGTCAATCGTGTGAAGTTCTTCATGCTTATGGTTCATTCGCATGAACCATTCGCATGGGAACTTCATTAAGTTAAGTTTGAATGTTTTAGTAATTAATATAATATTATATGTAATCATTCAAGTAATCATAAACCCAATCAATTCATTTACGACTCATTAATGAACTATTAAACATTATAACCAACAGACTATCAATATCAGTTCATTAATCATACCAAACAAGATCTATTACATCACATATCACGATCTAGGGACATACATGTATCAACAACTTGTGATGGCAAACAAGTGTGGTCATTTTAGTGGCTATGGTTATGCACATATGATTGTTCATGTTTATGCTTGTTTAAATGTTTGTTGTTTGATTGTGTGGTTGGAATTTTGACATGCATTAAAAACTTATTAACATACTTAACAAGTTATAAATATGATGGTTCTTAATCATTAAAAGGTAATAAAAGGTTATTAAATTGATTTAATGGTTTTAAAGATTAAAATTGGTTTTAATCAAAGGACCATAGGGTACCTTGTATTTGAAAGCATGCAAATACAAGTACATAGAGTTTTCTAAACTAATATATGAAACCTCTTAACATTCAATCAAATAAGATCGACACCGTCCTTTTACACACACTTGAGTCACTTGGGAACTCTTAATGTGATAAAGGTCACCTAACCATTTTGAGGGAACTTGTGATTTGAGGTGAGAATGCCCTATTTGTGGGATAAAGGTCACCTAACCACTTACTTTGGCAAACTCACACGTGTGTGTAAGTAGGATGTCTTGATTTGCAAACCATGTTAAATGGATCACTACAATATGGTTTCCAAATGGTGTTGATGGGATTAACATGCGACTTTACATATGATGTTGAAAAGTCGATCCCATACATCTAGAAGTTGCAAATGGTTGCAACCGTCAATCGTTGACCACCTTATTAATTTGAATCGTGGGATAAAGGTCACCTAACCACAATTTAAATGTAATGTTGGGTTCTAGATTTTAATATAAAAATGGCCTTAAAAGGCATTAATTATTAAACTTGTTAATATCGAAAATACTAAAATAAAACTTTGTTAAATTTTGTAGATGGCCTCACATAATGATAATTCCGATAAATCATCCGCGTCCAACCAATCTCTACGAGCGATCCTCCAAAAGGAACGTCTAAATCATACAACTTTATCGACTGGTATCGAAACTTGAGAATCGTTCTCAAGCAAGAGAGAAGATCGTATGTTTTAGACGACCCTATCCCTGATCAACCTAGCGAGGATGATGAGGAGGCCTACAACGATTGGCTGAAGTACACTGAGGACTCCGTCCAAGTGTCTTGTCTCATGCTAGTCAGCATGACTACGGATCTCCAAAAGGAGTATGAACACCACGGAGCTTACGACATGATAACCCAGCTGAAGGAAGCGTTCCAACAGCAAGCAAGGGTTGAGCGCTTCGAAACGGTTCGAGCACTCCATGCATGTCGTATGGACGATAACCAATCTGTTTCATCTTATGTACTTAAGATGAAAAGTCACATTGACCGCCTCGAGAGGCTTAATTGTCCCGTCTCGAAGGAATTGGCCACGGATTTGATCCTCAATGGCCTTACCAAGAGGTTCGAGACATTCGTGTTGAACTACAACATGAATGCTTGGGACAAAAGCATTGGTGAGCTTCACTCAATGCTCAAAACTGCCGAGGCGGCCATGGGTAAAAGGGTTTTACCCGTTCTCACCATCAATGAAGGTGGGAACAATAAAAGGCCTCGTCCTGCACCCAAGGCAAAGGTTGCCAAGGGTAAGGGACCCGCTTGGGGAAAAGGGAAAGGGGTGGCAAGGGTGCCACCCAAAGCACAAGAGAAAAAGCAAAAGGTTGCTACTAACAACCCATGCTTCAAGTGTGGGGAGATTGGACATTGGGCAAGGAATTGTCTGTCCATCTCCAAGAGTTGAAAGCAAAGAGGGATGCGGGGCAGACCTCAGGTACAATATACATGATCCATATTGATTTAAACATGATATCCTCTAACACATGGGTATTAGATACCGGATGTGGAACTCACATTTGCAATTTGTTGCAGGGGTTCAAAAGAAATAGTGACTTCAAGAAAGGGGATGTAAGCCTCTACATGGGCAATGGGGCTAAAGTTCAAGTTGAAGCCCATGGTGACTACATCTTGAAACTTCCAAATGGTTTGGAAGTAATTTTGAACAATGTTTTGTATGCTCCTAGTTTGACTAGGAATATTATCTCTGTAGCCCTGTTAAAACAATTGGATATATATTATCCTTTATTGAAAATGATATTCATGTTTCTTTAAATGGTATGTTCTATTTTAAAGCCATTCCCATTAATGGTATTTATGAATTGGCTCATGAAAATACTCTAAATAGCTCAATGTACCAAACTAACACCAAGAAACTCAAGTTGGACTTGAGTGATACCTATCTTTGGCATTGTCGTCTTGGCCATATAAACAAGAAACGTTTACAAACACTTCAAAAGAATGGTCTTTTAAAAACAGATGAATCTGATTCATTTGATGTTTGTGAATCTTGTTTACAACGAAAGATGACTAAGGCACCCTTTAGTGGAATTAACAAAAGGGCAAATGATTTATTAGGAATCATACATTCCGATGTATGTGGTCCTTTTAAGCCAATGACTAGGAATGGTGAAAGATACTTCATTACCTTTACTGACGATTATAGTCGCTATGGGTGTGTGTACTTATTAAGGCACAAAGATGAAGGTTTTGATATGTTCAAAATCTTCAAGAATGAAGTAGAAAATCAACTCAACAAGTCAATTAAAGTTCTCCGTATCGATAGAGGAGGTGAATACCTAAGTGATGCCTTTCAAGATCATCTTAGGAGTTGTGGGATTGTCTCACAATTCACTCCACCTGGAACACCACAACATAATGGTGTGTCTGAGAGGAGGAATCGAACCTTATTGGATATGGTCCGATCTATGATGGCTAGAAGCTCATTACCTCTATCATTTTGGGGTTTCGCTCTGCTCTCCGCGACCCGTATTCTAAATATGGCCCCAACCAAAAAGGTGGAAAGGACACCTTTTGAGATATGGCATGGAAGGGTTCCATCCCTATCATACTTAAGGGTTTGGGGTTGTGAGGCTTATGTTAAGACTCCCACCCCAAACAAGTTAGAAGTCCGATCCACCAAGTGTATCTTTGTTGGATATCCTAGAGATTCTATGGGATATTATTTCTATGATCCACTGGAACAAAAGGTGTTTGTTGCCAGAAAGGGTGAGTTCTTAGAAGCAAGGTTCCTTATGGAAGGAGCTGCAGTAGAACAGTGGATCTTGAAGAGGATTAAGAACCACAACCTGATGCACGTTTGGTTGAAACTAGCACTCAACATGAGGATGTTAAGGATGATCAAGGGGTTGATCAATACACACAAGACGTTCGCAGAAGTGGTAGAACCAGTAATCCACCTGAAAGATACGGATTTTTCATGGATGGGTGCTATGTGGTAGATTCAGATGAACCAACCACGTACCATAATGCAGTGTCCAATTCGGATTGTGACAAATGGCTTGAAGCCATGAACGTTGAGATGCAATCCATGTATGACAATCAAGTTTGGGAACTTGTTGAACCACCTCTTAACTCCAAGATAGTTGGAAGTAAATGGGTTTTCAAGAAGAAAACCGATATGCATGGAAACTTGGATACTTATAAAGCTAGACTTGTAGAAAAGGTTTCACTCATACTCAAGGGGTTGATTATGATGAAACTTTTTCACCTGTTGCGATGCTAAAGTCTATAAGGATATTGTTTGCCATAGCTGCTCATTATGATTATGAGATTTGGCAAATGGATGTCAAAACCGCTTTCCTAAATGGATATCTTGAGGAAGATGTCTATATGGTTCAGCCTGAAGGTTTTGTCGATCCAAAACATCCTAATAAAGTGTGCAAGTTAAAGAAATCAATCTATGGATTGAAACAAGCATCGAGAAGCTGGAATCACCGTTTTGATGAGGAAGTAAAGAAATTTGGCTTCATCAAAAACGCTAATGAGGCTTGTGTGTATAAGAAGGCTAGTGGGAGCACAATAACTTTCCTAATATTGTATGTTGATGACATACTACTATTGAAAATGACATTCCAACCTTGGAAGGTGTAAAAGCCTGGCTTGGAAGTTGTTTTTCCATTAAGGATCTTGGTGAAGCCGCCTATATTCTGGGAATAAAGATCTATAGGGATAGATCAAGGCGGTTGATTGGTCTGAATCAAAGTGCATACATTGATAAGATCTTGAAAAGGTTCAAGATGGAAAACTCTAAGAAAGGTACCGTACCTATTCAAAGAGGAACAATATTGAGTACGACTCAATGTCCTAGCTCAAAGGATGAGCAAGACAGAATGAAGGCAATCCCATACGCATCTGCTATTGGATCCATCATGTATGCAATGATATGACAAGCCGTTACCAGCAAAATCCTGGAAACAGTCATTGGATGGCTGTTAAGAACATACTTGAATACCTAAGTAGGACAAGAGATATGTTCCTGATCTATGGATCTGGTGACGAGGAGCTCGTTGTAAAGGGTTACACGGATGTGAGTTTCCAAACCGATTGTGACGATTCACAGTCACAATCGGGATACATTTTCATTCTGAATCGAGGAGCTGTCTCTTGGAAGAGCTCCAAGCAGGATGTGGTGGCTCTATCAACTACAGAATCTGAATATGTCGCCGCCTCATTAGCAGCTCAAGAAGCTGCATGGTTGAAGAAATTCATTACAGACCTAGGGGTTGTGCCTTCCATTCAGGACCCCCTAGAGATCTTTTGTGATAACGAGGGTGCGATTGCTCAAATCAAGGAACCCCGGGCTCATCAAAAGACTAGGCATATTGAGCGAAGATTCAACTACATACGAGATGAAGTTGAAAAAGGAAAGATATGTATTCGCAAAGTTCACACAGATCAAAACATTGCGGATCCTCTCACGAAGCTCCTTGAAAAGGCAAAGCATGAAGGTCATACTTGTGCCATGGGACTTCGATATTCTAGTGATTGGATTTGATTATAAATTTTGTATTTGGATATATGGAACTCTTTATTATTTGAATAAAATTAATTGGTTATAATGTTTCAAATAATGTTCCAATTTAGCATGTTTAATCCATGAGTAAAATGTTTACTCTAAATGTCCGTAGTCGTTCATACTTGTGGGAACAAGTATGAAAGTAAGATTATTATGAACTTGGATTCGTTGATATTCATAAGGATGAATATAGAGCAATGGGTTGCTACCAAGGTTCATAGATATTTGTGGGACACAAATATTGGACTAACCCACATCTCAAATTTTACTACATGGAATCTTATTGATTGATCACAAGTAAATTTGAGTAAAGGCGAATATCATTTGGTATCCTCCGACCTGAGATACATATTGGGTTTTGATATTCACCAAGTGTCATACCTTGAGCTAATTCTTCACTGTCCTGAAATAGTGGATAGTACATAAGGGTATGTTCAGGTATGACACGAGGTATTGGTGAGAAACGTATGTAGTCAAGATGGAATTTGTTCCTCCTATTCGTTGAGAGTTAGATGTCTAAGGCCTGATTAAGTTAAATCAACAAGGAATGATCATTCTATGTCCTTGGATTTAACATGACATCTGTAACAAAAGGATAGATGATTAATTCACCTAAATCATTTCAAGTAGGGCACTTGAAAGGATGATGTTATTGAATGGCTATAAGTCATACATATTAAGGGTAGTAAACCGTTGTTAGGCGGTATTTACTGCTTGCATCAATCTTCTATGAATCTTGGGCAAGTGGGAGATTGTTGGATTCCGTGTGCCCAAGACACTTAGAATATTGATGTGGTTAATACGTAATGATCGAATTCGGGTTATACCCAATAACAAGCTTTGCAAACACAAACAATTATTTAATTGATGATATGATCATCCAATTAAATAAACGCACCAAATTAGAAAATAGGTTTTCTAAATAAATTGCATATGAGTTGGAACAACTTATGGGGATATTTTGTTCAAGAATATTATTTGTTATGTTATCTAAGTAGGTTAGATAACATCAAATTAAATAAACGGGTGTATAACTTATACAATTAAACGGTTAATTGTATAAATTGTTTAGTAACTTGTTTAATATGTTTGTGTATTTGTTTAAGAGGGAAATTCTTTTGAATTTCCTTTGGTCTTGGCCGCCCATTTGCTTGGGATTGGTCCCCTTCCTTCTTGAAAATACACAACACATTAATACAAGTTTAACACTCAAGCTACTCCACTCATAACTGATGCAAAAAAAAAACAAGAACTTTCTCCCTCTCTCTCTATTGCTCTCGGATTTTCAGCAGAAAAAGGAAGGGTTTTTTTTCGAGTTTTTGGGTGTGTTTCTCCCTAACTAGAAAGTGTTGTGCTATCAAGCTTGGGGTATACTAGCTTGATGAGTCCTCTCTTGGAATCTTGCCAATCACAAGCATTTTTCCTCTAATTTTGGTCTAAATTTTGCTGGATAAAAGGTAGTTTATCTCAGCTTCTTGTGGCTGTGATTTTATGTATATTTGCATATTGTTCATAGCTTGTTTTATTCACATATATGATCCTTTGATTTTGGGTTTGTTTTAAAACATATGAATGTCAAAAGGGAACACATTTTCAGATTATAAACTTAGTTATAATGCTAAACTTCCGCTGCATTTTTAGAAAGTTTAAAAGGTTAAACTTGTTTTGTGTTCTAACAAACCCTTCACATAATGCATTAGCCCAGAATAGATTTCATTGGGTAGTGCCATGGCCAGAATTCCTGGGCTTTTGCATCAATCTCAAACAATTTCTTATCCTCATCTGAGTATTGGTCCTCCTCTTCGGAACCATTTGATTGGTTTCCGGGTTATTCACCATAGGCTTGTGTGGACCATGTACCACTGATGTCCAACAACCTGAGCTGTTAACAGACAGGTGATGGAGCATTCGTCGTTGCCATATGTTGTACTCATTCCTAACCAGCATCGGAGGCTTGGTTGAGGAACTAGTATTGTGAGGATCATTGGAAGGAGTAGTTATTTTAGGTCCAAATACAATTTAATTCAAGCTTTTAAAAGATTTTACATAGACCACAACAGACTCAATGAAAACCAAGAATAAATCTCAGGATGAATGACCAAAAACACAGAAAATTCAATCTCTATAACCGTTTCTTGCAACAATGCTAATTCAATCAAACTTGGATCTTGGATAGCAGTTTCAATGATCAATTATTAGATCGATCAATGATGAACAGGCTCTCATACCATTTGACAGGATCAGTGATCTCAAGTTTGATGGATTAGAGGGTAACGCAGCGGAATAAGAACAAGAATTAGACAAATTATAGCAAGAATTTGATATTCGTATGCATTATGAACAAATACGGTTGTAAAGAGAGAATATATTTCTATGAAAAGGAATGTTTCAATAATATCAAATGTTTCTACTCAATCATTCACCAATTACAATAAGGTTGACACTCCTTATATAGAGTGCAATCACTGCTGATATCACAGGATAGTGACATCTGGCAGATTTGTTACAAAAATAACTAAAACTTAACAAACTACTGAAATGTTCACAACTACTGAGAACATATCAGAGTGCTATGTATAAAACATAAAACTACTGATACGAAACTACTCAAACTACAACGACTGAAGAACAAGCTCTTCAGTCGTTTTACAAAACTACAGAAAGGAAAACATAAAACTACTGAAAGAAAACCGTCACAACTACTAAAGAAGACCTCTTCAGATGTTGTGACAATGACTAATACTTGGTCTTCAGCACTTGTCTTCAGACTTTGTCTTCAACACTTGTGTCTTCAGACTTTGTCTTCAGCACTTGTCTTCAGACTTTGTCTTCAGTCACTTGTGTCTTCAAACTTTGTCTTCAGCACTTGTCTTCAGACTTTGTCTTCAGCACTTGTGTCTTCAGACTTTTGTCTTCAGCTATTGTGGACTTCAGCAGTTGTTGTGACGTCTGTGGGACTTAAGGTTTTTCTGATCCGGCTCATTGGTTCTTTTGGTCCAACAGCTTCCAGCCTTTTCCTTTCTTTCTCACTCCAACTTGCCCATCTATGTTCAATCTCTTGAATCTCTAGCCTTCTGATTTCAGAGTCAAGTTTTGCTGTGTCAAAACCTTGTCTGAAGAGTTGATCAATGATCTTATCCATAGATCTGCTATGTTGCTCATCAGCTTCTTTGATCAGGTCTTCTAACTTTTTCTCATCTTTAGTCTGTTCAGCACTCTTCTTCTCTTGTATGTGATCATCTCCTTTTCTTTCTTCTCTTTTTCTTCTTCCTCTTCAACTCTCTTTCTTTTGTCTACTTTCACTGACTTAGACTCCCCCTTTTTTGGTTGCATTGGGTTCAGGGGTTGAATGTCAGAAAGTCTCTTAGAAACAACACTATCAACTAAGGTTTGAAGATTTGAGGAAAGCCTCTCATCAATGGCTTGATGCACAATGTTAGTGATGATAGAAGTGATGAGAGGTAAGGAGGATTGAAAGGCAGCAACCATTTGCTCAGAGGGGTTCTGTCCCTGAGAAATGGTGCCTGAATCAGAGGCTGGTGGCAAAGTTGTGGGAGTGGCTCAGTGTTGGGAGAGCTTGAAAAGAAACTGCCATCTGTGGTGAATTTGGGCAGATGGACTTGATTCTTGTGACATTTTGGCAAGCAGTTCTCGTAGTCTGCATACCTCAGTCTCAAGAATGGTGTTGTGGGCTAGAACATCAAAGAAAAAGCCCATGTCATCATCAGTCTTTGCTAAATCATCTGACCTCCTGATTAAATCAGGATGAACATGTGCTGAGTGTAGATAAGTATTCACATGTGCCCCTATTTCTTGGAACTGGGGACTTCCTACCTCAGGATTATGTCCTTCATTAGTAGTTGCCTCTGGTAAGGTCTTAGAGATGATACCACCTTCGTCCTGTTCATGTGCTGAAACAGGAGAAGAGGCAGCCTCACCAGATGGTCGAATCTCCTCCTCTACACAGGGAGATTGAACTCTGCAATCCCTGTGTTGTGGGTTATCAGCCATATTATAATCCTCTCCCTCAACTGTTGAGGTTTTCCCAGTGGTAATAGGTTTCTGGGGAGGGTTAGAGGAATGTAGTTGACTCAGCACTTGTGCAATAACCATAGTTGGGCTTGTAGGGGTGGCTTCAGTGGGAGATAGGGATGAATAAGATTGCACCTGGGGTGAATGGTACTCTTCAATGGCAATCTTCTCAAGTGAGAGAGATTCCAGTAATGTGGTTTCCCCTTTTTGGTTGCATCAGGATCCTGTTGAGAGGATACCTGAGCGGTTTCAGCTGGTAGAGTTATGGAAACTACAGGGGGATTACTACCCGTAGTGTCATCCTACCTTTGTGTTGCAGGGGCATCATCAGGGGACTCAACTCCCTGAGTAGCCTTTTTGGTTTTTTTGGATTGTGGTTTGGAGGGGACTTTGGATCTGGAGAATGAGGTTGTGGGTTCCTTCTGCTTGGGTTTTAGCAGTTTGGCAGCCTCTTTGAGTTGTGGGTCAGAGTTGTGCCTGGAGTATACCTCAGGCAAAACTACCACAGCAGGGACTCCAAGGCCAACAGGGCCATCAGATTTTAATTGATTTATGATTATCGCCATAAGAAACCTTGGATATAATATCCATCTGTTAGCCACAGGTTTCTTTGCCAGATCTTTTAATTCCAAAAATATAATTTCAGAAAAATTTAAGCTTTTGCGTTCAAGGATAGAATACAATACCTGCTGCCACCTGGATGACATTTTATCCCATGAAGAGGATTTGGGGGCAAGGCAGACAATGATCATATGAAATATTAGGCGTTCAGCATCATGGAAGTGCTTCTTTAGAATGGTTGTAGCACTTAGGCCGCCCTCATATCCATGGTTGATGAATGATAGATCAGTGGTGCCCTTCGGGTATTTGGTGACAAAGGTGGCATCATTCAGATCTAGGGTTTGGCGAATGATAGCAGGAGTGACGACCACCTTCTTCTGGTTTACAAATGACTGGAGAGTGATCGCGACATCATTCTCACCAGTATGGATAGTGACATTTGTCCAGAATTGGCGAAGGGTATCGGGATAGATGGTTGGATTCAAAAGAAAAGCAGTTTGATACGGGGAATCAACCATCAGATCAATGCCAGCATCAAACTTAGTCCAAAAGACCGATTTTGTGAAGTAGGCAACACAGTTGTGTCGTGGTTTGATTTGCATGGTCTCCATTAATGGAAGATGAACGTTCGGAAAACAACTTATGAAAAGTTTGAAGTTAGGGTTAGGTATTTATAGGTTATGAAACGGCTAAAAGAAAACAACTGAAAGTTTTGGTGTTAGTCATCAGTTGTTAGAAAACAACTGAAGACATGGTTTTAACTTTCAGATGTTGTAAACAACTGAAGACTTGGTGTTAGTCATCAGTAGTTTGAAACTACTGAAGACTTGGTTTTGGCTTCAGTTGTTTTGAAATGAAACAAGAGTTGTTTGAAACAATTAAAGAGTAAAATTGCTTATCAGTTGTTGTCGTCAATTCATAGATCTTAGTTGTTTCATTTGACCTTAACACTTACTCAGCAGATTATCTGATTTTCAGATGTTTCATTGGTCATCAGTACTTATCTGTTAGAATAGACATCAGTAGTTGTAACCACATCAGTAGTTGTAACTACATTAGTACTTTTCAACAAATAAAGTACTTCAGTACTTTTAAGTAATTTAGTCTTCAGTAGTTATGAAAACTGCTGAAGATAAAATAATTTATCGGTACCTATTTTTGACAGCTGTATACTAATGCTCATCAGTACTTGTGAACTGAGATCATCAGTAGTTGTCAAATCATTCAAGCTCCAACATACCAAGCCTTAGCACAAGATTTTGGAAAGTTGCACTGTCCAAAGGCTTAGTAAATATATCTGCAAGCTCATCAGCACTAGGAACAAACTTTGGATCAACCAGACCTTTTTCATAACAATCCCTGATAAAATTATGTCTGATCTCAATATGTTTGGTCCTAGAATGCTGGACAGGATTCTTAACAATACAAAGAGCTGAAGCACTGTCCATCAATAAAGGAGTCTTAGTCTCTGTAATGTCATAATCCAGTAATTGATTCTGAAGCCAGAGTATCTGAGATGTACAACTTGCAGCAGCAATGTACTCTGTTTTAGCAGTGGATGTAGCAACTAAAGTTTGTTTCTTACTCTGCCAAGAAACTAAACATTGCCTAGAAATTGGCATCCACCAGAGGTTGATTTTTTGGTTAATTAACACCCTGCATAGTCAGTATCAGAGAAAGCAACTAATTTGCAAGAGTGCCCAGTGGAATACCAAAGTCCTAGAGATTGAGTTCCTTGCAAATATCTAAAGATCCTTTTGACTGCAATCATATGGGATACTTTAGGTGCAGCCTGAAATCTAGCACAGACACAAGTTGCAAACATAATGTCTGGTGTAGAAGCTGTAAGGTACATCAATGAACCAATCATACATCTGTAAAGAGTTTCATCAACTGCTTTACCTTTCTGATCAGCATCCAGTTATGTGGTGCTGCACATGGGAGTAAAACAGGGCTTACAATTTTGTAAATCAAACTTTTTCAATAAATCCTTTGTATATTTGGACTGATGAATAAAAGTTCCATCAGCCATTTGTTTGATTTGCAAACCCAGAAAGAACTATAGTTCTCCCATGGCACTCATTTCAAACTTTTGTTGCATCAACTTAGTAAAGACATCACACAACTATGGATAGAGGATGCAAAAATAATATCATCTACATAAATTTGAACAAGGAGCTATGCATGCCTACTTTCTTAATGAACAAAGTTTTATCTATGGAGCCTCTAGTGAAATTATTTTGAAGAAGAAAGTTAGACAGTGTTTCATACCAGGCTCTGGGAGCTTGTTTTAACCCATAAAGAGCCTTATCAAGCTTATACACCCAATCTGGATGTTTATAATCTTCAAAACCTGGTGGTTGACACATATAAACTTCTTCTTTTATTTTACCATATAAGAATGCACTTTTTGACATCCATTTGAAAAACTTTAAGATTATGGAAAACAGCATAAGCTAAGAACAATCTGATTGCCTCCGGTCTGGCTACAGGGGCAAAGGTTTCATCATAATCAATACCTTCTTCTTGTGAAAACCCCAGTACAACCAGTCTGGCCTTGTTCTTGACAATTTGACCTTTTTCATCAGCTTTATTCCTAAACACCCATTTAGTGCCTATTGCACACTTACCTTGGGGTAGAGGAATCAGTTCCCACACTTGCTGCTTTTGAAACTGAAGAAGCTCAAGTTGCATGGCTTCAACCCATCCATTGTCTCTTAATGCAATATGATAGTTCTTTGGCTCTTGCTGACTCATGAAGAGAGCATAAAAGTATAAATTGGACAATTGACTTCTAGTTGAGACACAAGCATTGATGTCACCAATGATCTGAGACATGGAGTGATTCTTCAGTTCTTGGTACTCAATAAGATCTGTGCAAGTGTTTGTAGGAGATTCAGCAGCAACAGATGTTGATCCAGACTCTTGAAACCTAGAATGAGATGGCAATTCAAATGAAGTAGAGGATCAGAGATCTCATCAACATTTGTTGTGGATGGAACTGCTGAAGCTACAGGAACATCAAGGTTAGTAGACTCAGGCAGGTGATCACTAAACCTTGCAATTGTACCATCAGATGGATGACTAGTTGCAGGAGATGATGGATTCACATAATCTGCAACAGCTGGAGGTTGATAAAGAACATATTACAGTATGTCCAAATCAAATAACTCCACAGGGTTTTGTAGAATTTTGTCCTTTGGAGATTCATTAAACTTTTCATGCAAGGTTTCTTCA